>JAGGAW010017299.1:0-18698 GCA_017657375.1 Termitomyces sp. T27 | reverse complement strand
CCCCACATTAGAAGCAAACAATAAGTTCCTCTCATTAACTTACTGCAAAAAGTCCTAGCGCACCACCTCCACTCACCTTGCATTGCTTTTCCGCTATATCACTCCTCTTAAATGCCTCCTCCGCAAGATGCCTTACCGACCAAACAACTTATGTCTCACGATAGTTGGACAAGAAAATATTTACATTTTTTTTTCCCCTATGATTTTCATACCAGGGGAGGCAGTACCAACTATGATACATTACTTATTTTTACTTTTTTTTTCTTGCTGCTTCTTTTGACTTTGGTGAAGAAGGACCAGCCTGCCACAACCAACGATCCCTCCACTCCAGCAGGATTAGGCCTGGCGTTGGAAGATCCTCCAGTTCAGGAAAATTGTCCAGCCCCACTTTGTTCGCCACCAACCAGTCCAGCACACTGTTGCACTTCCAAACATACTGCATTGACGCATTCACCTCTCAGGCTGCCAAGTTCATTGCCCTGTGGGCTGCCGCATATGCCTGCCAAGCTGACTCTAGTGCTACCTCTTAGTGCTCTAGCACCCCTACCACACAACTCCTCAGCTACTGGATGCTCATTGGACTTTGGTGGAAGACAACTGGGTATTGAAGGCCCATAGTTAGCCAGAGCTTGTCACTGCCGTCATGGTGAGTAGGTGGCTGAGGGGTAAGAATGTGTTGTGAAGCCTATCAAAAATTAGCTACCAACCGCCCATGTGAGGCTAACTACTTACTGGCACTATCCTCTGCTGGGGCACATCTTCCCACAGTTTGCTAATATCATGCAAAATCATGGCCCATTGCTGCTGCTCCCTTTTCTGATCCTCTTCTTCCACCTTTTAGGCTGCCTTGCCCTTCCTGTCATCCTCTACTACGTTGTTGGACTGCTCCTCGCTATCACTGTTGCTGTCTTCACCGCCCTCCTTCTTCTCATCACTGCTACCGCCTTCTCCACTGCCCTCCTTGCCCTTAAGACATTCTCTGTCCTCCTTGTCCTTGCTACTCTCATCCTTGCTACTCTCATCCTTGTTGCTACTGTAAAACAAATGCTAATGTTGAGGCCTAAGCACACAATATAAGATACCAATGCAGAGGCTTTGAGATCTGAACACTAATGCTAGCAGCAAGACAGAGAGGGCAAAATTTGATTGGGTCTAAACAACAGGTTTTTATACTAGCATGGTGTCTAAGGTCAGGAGATAGTGTTTTAGATTTTGGTACTAGCAGCTGTAGGTAGCTTTGTTCTGCAGATGTGGTACTAGTGTCATGAATAGAAAACAAAAGAAATATACAGAAAAACATGGAAAAAGTTAGACTGAAATAGAAAGTCAGTTGTTTTATTGATATTTTGTAATGTTGAAGGTGAATAGAAAGTAACCAAAGATATTGGAATGCTTGGCATCTGTCAGAAAGGGCCTGTACCAAAGAGGGTGTGGTTGTAGTTTCCCAAGTCAGCATGGTTCACTGGTCAATAACATCATTTGGTTGTATCCAGAGATGTCCATGGCCAGGCAGGTTTAATTTCCATGCCTGGCTCTATCAACCTTCCTGGTCTTCACTTTTTGGTATGCCAATGTAAGTTCTAGGGGGTCATGTGAATGTCATGTGCAAGGTCATGTGATTGGTCATGTGATAGGTGTGTCATGTCTTCTGCTGTAGAACTTAGCTTTTTGTTGGTGGGCTTTTTACTGGTTTCATCACTAGCAATTTGTGAGGCTCATCAACGAGTTGAGGAGGTGTTTAGAAAGGCTGCCACACACAAAGATATGCTCAAAGGAGGAGCTAGAGGAAAGGCTGTCCAAGATAATGGAGGCAATTACAGGTATAGTGGAAGAAAAGGTGGCAAGAAGAAAGACCTCATCACACATGAAGAGGTGGTGAAATAGTGCTCTGTCAGGACTGAGGACTAAAGCAAAGACATTGGGAAGGGCCTCTGAGAGAGTAGCAGCATAGACCAACCACTTGGCTCATGAGACATTCAGGCAGGCACAGAACAAGTATAGCTAGGCAATCAAGGATGCTAAAAGAAAGCACTGGGAGGAGTGGCTAGATGGAGTAAACACAAAAACAGTTTGGGATACAAAGGCCTTTGTCTCAATGGAACCAGGCAATGGGGGGCAAGCAAAGATACCAACTCTGAAGGAGGAGATCAAGGGAGAGTCAAGGAGCTAGAAGAAAATGGAGAGAAAGCTAGGTTGTTCTACTAAGCCTTCTTTTTTGGAAAACCAGACCACACAGATGTCCTGGAAGGGTACCAATACTCAGACTCAGCATTCAACTGGTTGGGGATTATGAACAAGGAAATATACGTGGCAATAGCAAAGCTGAAATCACACAAGGCTCCAGGCCCAAGCAGAATACCCAACATCATGATAATGAGATACATGCTCATCCTGCACTTGGGACTTCTATTCCAAGCATCGCTGGACTTAGAAGTGTCTTCAAAGAGATGAAAAACCTTCAAGACTCTTATGTTGAGGAAACCTGGTAGGAATGATTACAGGAATCTCAACTTGTACCAGCTGATAGCACTGCTGGATACAATAGCAAAGGTCTTATCTTCTTGCATTAAGAACAAACTGATGTACCATGCAGAGAAGAGCAATTTCAATTCAGCAGTAGACCAGGAAGGTCAATGACAGACTCAATCTACAAGCTGATGACGTTCATCAAGGATGCATAGAGGAGAGGCAAAGAGGTCATGGCAATTTTCCTGAATGTGAAGGGTGCATTTCCTAACATGGTATCCAAAGTGTTGGCATATAATATGAGGAAGAGAGGGGTGCCAGATGGAGCTGTCAAGTGGTTTGAACCAAAACTGGAGGGTAGGAAGACATTTCATTTGATGACTTCACATCTGAATCGATTCCAGTGAAGAGTGGGCTGGACTAAGAATGTAACACATCAGGTATATGTTACAATTTCTACAATGCAGGGCAGATAAAGGGAGCAAGAGTGGAGGAAGAAGAATTGGCAATGTTGTTTGCAGATGACACAGTCATGGTGGCTGAGAGCAGGGACCTGGAGAAGGCAGCAAGAAAGGCAGAGGGCCTGATGGAAAAGAGTGAGGACATGGGTGAATGGGCAGACAGCCACTTCTTCATTTACAAGGTATACAAGTTCATCAACATAGGCTTCACAAGATGAAGGGAGAAGGATCCGTGCAAGCAAGGCAAAACCAAACCAGCAGCAAGACTGAAAATCAGAATAGCAGGTGCAAACATAAGAGTCGAGCTGACACACAAGTTCCTTGGGGTGCTCATAGACCAGGAGCTCAGATTCAAAGAACATGCTGCATATGTGCAAAGCAGAGTGACAGCCATAGCATCGTAAATGAAGTGCCTCATCAAGGTGAATGAAGGAGTGGAGAGGGTGCATGCAAGGAGGCTGTACAAAGTGGTGGTAGCACCAGCAATGCTGTATGTGGCAGATGTCTGGTGCACATCAGATGTGGAGATAGACAGGAAGGTGGTAAAGGGATTGTGAGGGTATATGATGAAGATGAGGTGAGTGCAGCAGATAAGTGCAGTGCAAATCACAGGGGCCTTGCAGACAACTCCAACAGACCTGCTAGATGTGCATGCAGGGCTCCTGCCAATCGATATCAAGATACTCAAGACTTGTGTTACTGCCATGGTGAGAATAGCCATGCTTCCAGAGATGCACCCCCTATGCAAACCAGTAGAGAAAGCAGCCAGGTTCATCAAAAAACACAGGGCACCACTACATTATATCATCAAGGCATTTGAAGAACATCTGAGAGATGTAGAGACAATGACAGTTGTCAGGCAGAAGTCAAGCTAGAAGTGCCCAATGAAGGTAACAATTGACAGTAGCATGGATAAGGTGGTGGAGAGGGAATGGCAGAACAGTGCAAAGGTGAAGATATACACAGATGGATTGGGATACTTGGAGTGGTGGCAGTGATCTACAGAGAGTTCAACAAGGCAAGAGTTCATAGGAAGCATCTAGGGTCAGACAAGGATCACATGGTCTTCGAAGGCAAATGTGTAGGGCAGGTTTTGGGATTGGAATTGCTGAGGAGAGAGGTAAGGAGAGGGTGGCCAAGGGAGGTTACATTGGGTTCAGACAATCAGGCTGGGCTGATGGCAATACAGGAGGCAGGACCAAAGATGAGAAGATATCTAATCAATCAGATATTGAAGGAGATCCAAAAGGTCAAGAGAGTCAATTCAGGCATGATTGGCAATGAACAGGCTGATGCTGAAGCCAAGAAGGCAGTGGAAGGCAAAGAGACCAAGCTTCAGAGGCTCCAATTCCTCTAGAAAGCACTTTCCAAGTTCAAGGCAGCCATAGTTGCCACAAAGCAATATGGCAAAAAGCAGCAAAGAACCACATTAGTCAGTTGCTGAGGTTCAAAAGAGTTAAGTCAATGGACCCCAAGTTACCAAAGATGAAAGCGATCATCAACATGCTGGCATTGCTACCACAAAAGGCTGCCTCACTGCTCATCCAGTTATACACAGAGCACTGCCTGCTAAATCAATACTTGCACCGATTCAAGAAAGCAGAGACTCCCATCTGCAGTGTATGCAGGGATGCCATAGAGGCAGTGGAGCACTATGTGACTGAGTGCAGAGCATACACAGTGCAGAGGACAGAGCTAGCCTGAGTATACAAACTGGGCCCCACAGCAATAGCAATCTTGTTGAGCAACCACAACACAGTGAAACCATTGTTTTGATGCATCCATGCAATGAAGCAATTCTTAAGACCTTACAGTGACCTGATGCTACCTGAGAAGGCTGAAGAAGACATCTTATGAGTGCACAGAAACTGGTGACACCTGGAGATGGCATACACTAACAGAACTTTAATTCAACTAGCTAAATACACCTTGTACTAAGGCATAATACAGTACCAAACCTGATCCTGGGTGCAAAAGGGGCTCAGGCCCATCAGGCTAGGAAGACCCACTTCTGACAGGAGAGGTACATAGACAAGGCATATATACAGTAGTAGAACCCAGCATAGGATAATGCCTCAAAGGGTTAATGGAATTAAAAAAAAATGAATGCTAACACTAAGGCCTAAATGTACAATATGGGTGCACCAATGCAGAGACTTTGAGATCTGGAGACTAATGCTAGCAGTGAGACAGAGAGGGCAAAATTCAATGGTTATTAGGGTCTAAACAACAGGTTTTTATACTAGCACTGTGTCTAAGGTTGGTAGATAAAGTATTTTAGATAGTGGCACCAGTGGCAGTAAGTAGCTTTGTTCTGCAGTGGTGGTGCTAGTACTATGAATGGAAAACAAAAGAAACATACAGATAAAAATGGAAAATGTCAGAATAAAATGAAAAGTTGGTGTTCTTATTGATATTTTATAATGTTCTAGGCAGATAGAAAGTAATCAAAAATATTGGAATGCTTGGCATCTATTAGAAGAAGCCTATACCAGAGAGGGTTTGGTCATATTTTCACAAGCTGGCATGGTGCACTGGTCTAAATGTCCCATTGTTTGAGTGCTTGCAGGCCCTGGCAGGTTTGATTTCCATGTCCAGCTCTACACTGACAGTTTCTTCATGGTCTTTTTGGTGCACTCATACTTGGTTCAGCAGGTAGTCCCAATATGGTCACATGAATAACAGGTGAAGGTCATGTGATTGCTCATGTGATTGCTCATGTGATGGGTACATCACATCTCTGCTGTGAAACTGGGCTTTTTACTGGTTTTGTTGCTAGCCATTTTTGAGGCTCATCAGCATGTGCCTTGCAAGTAGTAATGCAGGACAGATAGGGAATGCTATTGTCAACATTTGGCAAAAAGAACTTGCAAGTGATGGTCCGTCTTTTGAACTCAAAGATGACATCAACTGTTGCTGCTTCCTAAACTTGATTGGCCCATTCTCACAAGGTGATTTCCTGTATGTGCATGATCATGACTCTGTACTTAATCATATCTCTTCACTCAATGTCCCATGGCACCCTGAAAAAACTAGTAAAGAATTCATCCCACTATTCACCCTTATTGGATTCCTGTGAAACTTGCCACTCTGCAAGGTTTCACTTTCTGATGGCAAGCATCAAAAATACTTGTCATGCATTGTGTCTATTTCATCTGCTCACAAAGAGCATCATGCAGGTTTTAGACTTTGTGATGTTCAGATACTACAAGGAACTTTAATTCATGTATCATTTGTATTTCCTGAGGGTTCTCCAAGACTGCTTGTTTTCTCTAATTTCATGTCAGGTATATTCTTTTTATTGCATGTTCTCAATTGTATATTCATCTGAACATCATCAGGTTACAAAGGCAACATGTTTGTGACTCATCACCTCTTAGACTCATTTGTTCATGCTCTGAAATGGTGGTGTGCTCATTTGGAGGATTCCACTGCATTTTGACAGCTCTACCCTATCCTTCCCTTGAAAGATATGGGAATTTATGTTGATGCCTCCACATTGTAGAGTGTTGGTCTGATTATAGAAATGCATTGGCACACTTTCCACTTGGATGAGAATTAGAAGGAACCCAGCCTAGATATTTGTTGATTGGAAGCCATTGTACTTGAATTGGTTTTCTATTTCCTGTGCCAACTGGGTATCTCTAATTGTCACATTCTTATCCACTCTGACAACTCTGGGCTAATTGGTGCCCATCACAAAGGAAGAAGCCCCTCAATTATGATCAACCTTTGCACATATCAGACATATGATATTCTTGCAGAATGCCTTCTTGTCCCTACTTTTGAATATGTTGAATCCAAACTTAACCCAGCAGATCCACTCTTGTGTGGGGAGCAACCAACCACTGCATTGCAGTTCCTCCCTTGGACATTTGATTTGCCTAAGGAACTTGCCTCTAAATTCACAAATGGTTGAGTATTCAACAATAACAGCTCCTGATGGAGCTGGGAAGACAGATATACCACACATATCCATTCCCTTTCATATCACCTCTCAAACATGTACACAAATAATCCCAACCATGAATCCAACAAACTCTGCCCAGATGACAATGATCTCTCTCCTAATCCCAACCATGAATATCATCACTCCCACAAACTCTTCCCTGACTTCTATGATCTCTCCCCCAATTCACATGACAACAATCTCTCTCAACAAACTGGCTTGCCAAAGCACTCCTATCTTAAAACACTGAGATGGTGAAATATTGTCCTCATTTTCTAACCTAACCCCTACAATCTTGAAACACCAAGATGGCAAATTATCATCCACATTTTTCAACCTCACCCCTCCAAAAAAAATGCCCACCATCTCTCAGGAAACCATAACACTGACCTCCCTCACCACTTCCATGACCTGTGATCAATCACCTCAATCTCTTGTGTCTGCTTCTTTGCAAAAAATTGTTCCACATGCTCCTCTCCCTGTTAACCAATATAAGGCATCTGTATATCACCCTTTGGTATCTGCTGACTGACGTCTCCTGATGTGGACTACTCCACATGTGATTGCTTCTGAAAGTCAATGGAAGACCAAAATTTCTAATAGACTCCAAGTTAAAGTTTTTGAAAAACTTGTGCTCTCTTTGCAGGAAAGTAATTGGCAATCATATGCTGCTGGACTCCTTCATTTCACTGAATTCTGTGACCAGGAAAATATATCTAAATCACTCTGCATGCCTGCATCACCTATTCTCCTGGCAGCATTTGTCACAGATGCAATTGGCACCTGTATAGAAGAGTGTATAAAAGGCTGGCTTGGTGGACTTCACCTGTGGCATTCAATCAACCATGCTGAGTGGTTTGAACATGATGACTGAATCAAATCTCATCAAAAAAAAGCTGACCATGAGGGAGCCATCTTCAAACACCCACCCTGTAATCCCATCACAATGACACATCTCCAAATGCTGCATGATCACCTTAATCTGAATTCTCCAAGGGATATTGCAATATGGGCTGCAGCTTTGTCTGTGTTCTGGGGTTGTAGGTGACTGGGAGAGATCATTGTCTCTTCTAAACCTAAATTCTCTCCCTTTCTTAACATGACATGAAATTGTAATTTGTGGAAATTAGACACCAACGACCACTGTGCCATTTCTTTTCATATTACCTGAATGAAGAACAGAGGTCCTCAAGGTGTCAATTGTATTCTGATGGAGACAGATGACATTTTCTGCCCCATATGCACTGTCACAAAACACATTGTCATGAACACTCCTCCCACTGACTTTCCTTTATTTGCATTTAAAAGCTCTGATAACAAATGGTCTTATTTGACCCATGATTTTTTCTTGTCTGTTACTGGAGGTATTCATGTCTCACATGGATCAGTATTGCATGCTGACATTGTCATAGAAATATTCATTAAAAAAGGTCTTGACTGCATTCTGGGACATAGCTACAGAATCAGAGGATCTATCAAACTTTTATCAGATGGTGTCCCTCCTAAAACAGTTATGAAACATGGTGACTGGTTGTCTTTGTGTTTTCTTGGATATCATCATTCTTAATACTATTTCTGCTATTTGGAAAAAGAAGAGGGAGGAATTCATATGTCATCAAAACATCTGCATCAATATCAAAAACCCTTTTATAGACATGGGTTTGTAATTCCTTATGTTCACTTTGACTACAAATTTGTATTTTAAAATTATTAAAAAAAACTATTTATGGCCACACCTCTGGCAGGAAGGCTTTGGCTGAAGGTGAGCTGTGCCAACTCCAAGTAGGGTTCACAGCCTACATGCTGGAGCCACCTCTGTGTACTGAGCTTCCTTGGGCACCTGCCCAAGGCCTCTGGCTAAAAACATTTCTCTTATACACACAAGATCCTAGAGGCAGATGCCTTATTGTTAGCTGAGGCTACATGCAAAGCCAGCTAGCCTCAGTGAGAGATAGAGCATGTAGATTCATGATCAAGCACACCACCACATTACTATATCAGGTCACTCCTCATGTTAAGTCAGGTGGTGGGGTGCACACTTAAGATATTAATCAACCATATCACACCAACTCTAGTCTACCTACATTTTGCTGTTCCTCCTGCCCACCCTATATTGTAATGAATATGTCATATGTTATATTGAGATTGTCCAGCACTGGGGGTTCACAGCTTACACACAGGAGCCACCTCTGTGTACTGAGCTCCCTTGGGCACCCACCCAAGGCCTCTGGCCACAAACACTTCTCTTATACACACAAGATCCTAGAAGCAGATGCCTTATAGCACTTTCAGAAAATAATGACATCCACATCATTTTTTCAGCAAGGCAGATTTAGATGATTTCCTTTCTGGGACAAGGTTTTTGATGACAAAGTGAGACAACCCAAGACCAAAAAGGAAATTACTCAACCTAAAGAGGAAATATTGAGTTCTAATGACATCATTGAAAAACTGGCCAGTGTCATTATTTTCTGAAAGCACTGTAAGCAATGGTAAACAGAAACATGTCTTAATTGATTTTGCCTTGATTAATCAGACTAACTTTGGTTGCAAAACAGGGCCTTAAGATCATCAGAATCATCCTGTCTCTGCTGTACATGTATTCATCTGTGTTCATCTGTGTTCATTTGGATCCTTGTCACTCATCAATCAGCCATGATAAGTCCATTCATGGAATCTTTATAGAAGGTGATCATCCATTCATTGGCAGTACATTGACAGTTACCACTTGAATCCTCAAGAGTGCTAATCAATAAGATTTTGTGGACTTGGGCCCCTTGATCCTATACCACCACATGCACCACTAACACTGGTTGCCACACCTGCATCTAACATGCCAAAACACCATCACACCTCTAACAGAGGACATAGCCTAACCCACTTGATCTTTATGGAGCCCCCAAAAATGTGTAACCACATGCCGTCATACCTACCGACCATCTAGGGGACAAAAAACCACCTGGGCCAAAAGACTGACCTATCAAGAAGAAAAAATGAACTTTCATGGTACCTTCCCCTTTGAGATACACACAGGGTCCTACAGAACCTTCATAGCCTCTCCACAAGCGGCCGAACAGATCCCAAAGCCCTTTTTCCAGATCCACATACCACGACAATATGCAAGCATGACAAGCCCAAGAAAACCTCAGCATCACCCAGCACCAACAGCTTACACACTGAGCAGAATTGCACTGACCCCTGAAGGCAAGCAAAAAACCACCCCCCTTTAGCTAAGGACTGTGACAGGCCCAAAACCTGAGGGAGCAAGGCATACAATACTATTCCATACATAAACCCTATGTAAAAAGCCCATACAACCAAATGACACACATATGCTCCCATGTACCATAAAAATCGCCATGACAATCTATGCCTCTCCCCTGAATGAAAGTCTGAATTGCATGACAACATGAAACATGACCAAATGTATGCCACCACTTCCCTGTCCCCCCCCCCCCACATCTATCCAGTACATTTCTCTGGAATGCGACACCAGCTGACAAGCCAAAGGCAGCCAAAAAAGAGATAAATACCCAAGCTGGACAGTGACAAAGCAACGCACCTGAACAATGAAACTAACATGGCAATAACACTGGCCTCATGCAGGAATACAATCCCCCAGACCATCGTCCTCCCTCCACCATCCTCGCCCCCCCTACACCTACATCCCTCCTAGAGGATATCGAGGATACCCTATCCACCCCAGACAGCCCTATAAGCACTGCTAGTACAGTCCTAGTCTTTGAGGCAGCTGGGGAGCGAGGAATTTCCCCAAGCAGCATTAGACATGATGTGCAGGAGTGAGTAGTTCAAAAAATCTTAGAGGACAACGATAGCCACCCAGCAGTGGGACGCCTGAGAGAAGAAGACAAGGTTTACATCTACCATAATGGCAAATACAACACCAGACTCATAATCATGAAGCCTGTTAAGCCATGTGACTCCCTCCCCCCAACTCCCAATGGTTCTTCTTCTGGGCAATAGCCCCTGCCACAGGCAAGCACCATATCCTACAAATCTCAGTAGCATGGGTGATCGATGATGAGGAGCTGATGACCCTGTATGCACATGGCCTCCCAACCTGCCTGGCCAACCCTCCCCTCACTCTAGGCCCTATCGACCTATATGAAGTACTCAGGCTAAGTGACTCTGAGGTGTGGGAGATTTAGAGACTCACATACAATAGAAACACTATCTAAAAACAAGCAGCCTCTATGAATATTATACTAGCATGATAGCCTCCACAAATTACCTACCAAAGTCCAATACCCATACCCTGAACCCACACACATATATTCACCAACAAAATAAACCTGTCCAGAACCTATGAAAATCCCAAGCAGACCAGACCCAGGTCATGTGGTTGCTAAGACCTAAATATCGATAAGAAACCTGGTTTCAGATTGATAAGCTGAACGGAGCAAGCATACGTGCTCAAAACATGGAACAGTCCTTGAACCAACACCGGCCTCCTGCCTCTTAAGTATACCCAGCAGAACATAAGGTGTCAGTACAAGGTACACCCCCCTCCCCCTCCCCATAACCACAGCATATGTTGCAAGCCAAGGAGACTAAGAAGCGCCTCCAGGAAAAGAGCCTGGAGAAACAGTGTGGAGTCCATAGCCACGATGCCAAGAGATGCAACACCACAGCCTTGTCTGACATGGAGGGATCCGAGGACAAAAATCAAAGTTCCACACCCCTCACCATCCCCCCCCAGACTTCTCGCAACTCTCCATCACGCAACAGCAGGGCCAAGATGCTGAGGGAGACATGACAATGGTGAGCTTGTCCCCCCCTCTCTCCCCACTCTCAGCGCAGGCCAGCGCACGCGAGGTCCCTCTGCACATGGCATCGACTCCAGTGAAGAGAGCGGACCCTGCCTGGATTGTCAAATGTGTCTGAAAGGATAATCAAACTCAGAAACAAACTGATACTCGGCCTTCACCAGCCAGGGCCCCCCAGCCCCAAGCCCAGCCTGGCCAGCCACTTGCCAAAACCCCCATGCTGCCCTTCCAGCTCCTGCCCCAGCTCTCACCCCTCCAATTACCACCCCAACTACTGCCTATGACATGTGCCCCCATGCCTGTTGGTGGTTTCCCTGTGATCAACCTCTCCACCACCCCATGGTACAATCTCACTGCGGACCAGAAGACTAAGTTTGAGGCCTTCCCGGAACCTAAGCTGTGGGTTCAGGAATGGCAGGCAAGCAAGGAAGCGAACTTAGTAACTACCCAGGAATGCCTCAGCACACTCATCCAGGAAATGACCAGCAAGAAGGCGAGACTATCATCCCCTCAGCAGCAGAAAGAAATCGCACAGAAATGTAGGGCCGAGCACCAGATGCCACCATACCATTTTTTCATATGAGACATTTCCAAATGTGTGCAAAACATCCTCGTCGGAAACCCTGCCATCTCCACCCCCGAGATCTCTGCCTTCTTCCTACCATACACCCCCCCCCCCCCCCCCCCCCCCCCCCTCCCCTCCCCCCCCTCCCGGGCCCCCTCACTATATCCCTGGCTGTGCAAAACATCCCCGTCGGAACCCCTACCACCTCCACCCCCGAGATCTTTGCCTTCTTCCCACCATACCCCCCCCCCCCCCCCATCCCTTGCTTCTTCCTCACGGCAGAGGGCTTCACCCTTAGTATCAAGGATGCCGAGACTATCCAGCAGGCCAAAACTGAAGCAACACAAATTGTCTGGGAATCACTCGCAGGCAGTGACACCTTCATTGCCCTCCTGAAAAGCAAGATAATAGGTGACACTACCTCACAGCACAACCTGACCCCCACGATCGACATCGCCTTGTCCGTCAAAGTCAAACTAGCCAAAGGAGAAGAGACTATCGATTGCTCAAGTAAATTCGGGGCGAAGAAGATAAAATGGAACGTCTATTTCAAACAACCACCCCCCATCAGCTGGCCAAGCTTTTTTGTCCTCCTGCAATGCACGTGCATGTTAACTTTCATTGACATGGACTACGGGAGCACGACACCCATCAGCAAAGAACACCGCCTCCATTGTTTCAACTGCAAGGGTGTGGACCACAACCCCCCACACTGCGAGTATGCAAAACTGGACAACTGGTTCAGAAATGCAAACATGGAGGACCTGATTGAGAAGACCACAGAGTTCACAACCTCCAACGCAAAACAGATCGAGGGTGAGAAAAAGTGAAACCAGAACAGAGGGGACTACCACAACAACAAGGGGAGGAACCAAAGTGGCAACAATAACTATCCCAGATGCGACTGATGCTAACACCATAGCCACAATATAGCATACCACAAACAGTAGAAATACACATCTCAGTAGCACAAATGAATGAATACACATTTTTTTCCATGAACATGAACCCCCCCTCAAAAAGAAACCCTGGTCTGATGTTGGGATGAATTTACTGGGCCTACGGGTAACAGGTAATCTCAATGAGACCACCTGACTGGACTAGGTAGTGCCCAGATGGCATTGTATTTATGAGGGTAGTGCCGTGCAGCATTCCTGCTTAAATCAGATGGTGTGAAAGCACCTCAGATATTACCCAAAAACCTATCCTGACAACATAAATATATATTATAACCTACGGATTGACACAAATGGCAATGGCTACAGCCCCTCTTGGAAAAGAGAGGACGACAGTTCAGCCATCGACTGCCCCCCCAATGACATCCTGAGAGGGATCAAAGATGGGTCCCAAACCCCTGGTGCACCCAGGGAAGCGCCTTCGAGCCAGCATCCTGGGCAGGGAAAAAAGGGAGAAGCAGGGGGTTCCCCCCCCAACCCCAGGGGAGTGGAGCCCGCAAAAGCCCCCCCACCCCCCGCCGCCCCCCCCAACCCTGCCCCACAGGCAGACACAAATTATACTGCTTCCCAACCTGGACCATGCCAACCAAGGTCAGACACAAATATATCCTCCCCCCCCCATCACCTGGGGACTGGATAAACCTAATACATGAAGGTGGCATGCACCCCTTCAAGAAGGTGTCAATGCAGGCAGACATGGAATAAACAGAACCCCCCCACCCACCCCTGAAAAAGAAAGGGAAGAAAAAAAGAGGGGCAATAAGAGTTGCCTCCCTAAACATGAAGGGAGGGGGCTCTGCATTAACTCGATCCAAATGGAAAGAGATGTGCCAATTGGTGAGAGAGTCTAAGATAGATATACTAGCACTTCAGAAAACACACCTTGACAATGCGACAAGGGAGGAGCTAAACGAACTCTTCCAGAGGAGAATACACATTATAGCGAGCTTGGACAGAAACCAACCTAACACCAAGGGAGTGGCATTTATCATAAATAAGGATACAACATGGTGGGCTGAAGTAACACAAACAGAGATCATCCCTGGAAGGGCACTAATGCTGGAGATATCATGGCTTAACAATACTACTCTAAGATGCCTAAACATATATGCACCAAATGGTCCACGACAAAATGAAGTATTCTGGACAACAATCAAGCTCTTCTGGACAAATAGACAAGACTTACCCAAACCAAATATCATGATGGGTGACATGAACATCATAGAGGAAGCCATTGACAGGCTACCGGCCCATGATGACTCGCCCACAGCTACTAATGCCCTAGTTGACCTAAAAACACACTTTGGACTAGCAGATGGCTAGTGCAGAGAGAATCCTGCCACCCTGGATTTTTTGTTTTACATGGCTGAGAGACCAATACAGTCTAGGATAGACCAAATCTACCTGGAAGAAAACCTCATCCCATACAGCTGGAATTGGAGCATTGAAAGGACAGGTATAAACACTGATCACCTCCTGGTCTCTGCTACCATTTTGAACCCATGACAACCATATATGGGGGAAGGACAATATGCAATGCCAGCCTACCTCGTAAAGAACCAGGAACTGATGAACACCCTGGTGAAGATTGGAATGGCCCACCAGAAAGAATTAGAATCACTCACACATCCGTGGAATGCACAGATGAACCCGCAGACAATGCACCAAGCATTCAAAGCAAAGTTACTGAAGGAGATACAGGATTTTTCCAAAAAACAGAAGCTTAAGATCCTGAAAGAAATCAGTGCTCTGAGAAAAGATCGTGAATGTACCCTGAACTCACAAACAATGGGGGAAGAAGGGAAGAGAGAACACTCTGCTATCCTGGATGACTGCATTAAACAACTTGAGATGTTAAGATTTGCATGGGCCAGGGATACAGTGGCAACAAACTTTTTCCTAAATGGAGAGACTCTAACAAAACCGTAGATAAACCTAAACAAGGAGGCACTGCCAAGGGACATGATAGTGGCCCTGAAGAAGAACTCACCAAACACTGAGATGCTTGAGAGGAAGTCCTCTAAGATGGTGGAGATAGTGAGAGACTACCATGAGCAACTACAAATGCAGGGGGTACCCCAGAACAACACAGCCCAGAGGCTGAAGATGGAAGAAACCCTTTCTGGCATAGACAAGAAGATATCTGCTGAGGAAGTAGAAGAAAT
Source organism: Termitomyces sp. T27 (assembly GCA_017657375.1). Classification (NCBI taxonomy): domain Eukaryota; kingdom Fungi; phylum Basidiomycota; class Agaricomycetes; order Agaricales; family Lyophyllaceae; genus Termitomyces; species Termitomyces sp. T27. Next base: position 3,349 of record JAGGAW010017299.1, on the reverse strand, counting down.
TGGAAGCTTTCTGGAAAGGAGTGAGGTGCACAAAGCAATTAATGCACTGCAGAATGGCAAAGCAGCTGGTCTGGATGGCATAATCCATGAACTGTGGAAAGAGATGTCAGACCTGTATGATGAAGCATGCAAGAATGAACGCCCAGGTTTTGACATAGTGGGAGCCCTCATGGCAGTCTTCAATGACATCCAAGGCCACGGCATAATGGAAGGAACAGGATTCTCAGAAGGGTGGATGTGCCCACTATATAAGAAAGGGGACAAGACAGATATTGGTAATTACCACCCAATAACAGTCCTAAACACAGACTACAAAATTTTTACAAAAACCCTCTCTCTGAGAGTAAATAAAGTCACCCCCTCCATCATACACACAGATCAAGCTGGCTTCATGACTGGAAGAAGGATTGAGGATCAAACAGAACTAGCCCACATGGCAATAGAGTGGTGTGAGACCATGGAAATAAATGGGATGATAATCTGCCTAGACCAAGAGAAGGCATATGATAAAATACTCCACTCCTTCCTCTGGGCATCCCTAGAGAAGTTTGGCTTCCCCATCCATTTCATAGAAATGGTGAAAGCACTGTACTCCGATGCACACACAATTGTCATCCTAAATGATGAAAAGAGCAGACCCTTCCTTGTCATAAGGGGTGTAAGACAGGGGGACCCCCTCTCTTGCCTTCTTTTCAACATTGCCATTGAGTCACTGGCACAAATGCTCTGGAAGTCAAACCTAAGCAGACTGAACATTGAGGAAGGTGCTGAAAGACTAATTGCAACCCTCTTTGCAGATGACACAACAGTCTACCTTGCTGAAAGGGACAGCTTCCAAATTCTTCAGGAAATCCTAAAGAAATGGTGTGATGCCTCGGGAGCAAAATTCAACATTCCCAAGATGGTAGTAATTCCCATTGGAACTGAGGATTTCAGGAAAAACCTTGCTGCAACCAGAAAAACAAGCACAGACCACTCACTAATATCAGAGGATGTTAAGATTGCTGAGGAAGGCGAAGCAACATGACTACTAGGAGCATTTGTAGGAAATTCAACAATATAAGTGTATGGACACCAACAGTAGAAGCAGTGGCAAAAGACTTAAAGCGATGGGCAAGAGGCAGACTCACCTTAGAGGGGTGAAGGCTCATAGCTGGCATAGTGGTTAGAGGATGTATGCAGTATAGGACAAGTGTCCAAGGGATGCCGAAGCAAGTGGAAGAGCGCCTCACCAAGATGATGACAGATTTCATGTGGGGAGAAGGATGTAGGCCACCTATAGGAATGGACACAATGCACCTTCCCCACAAAAGAGGGAGAAAAAAACTACTTAACCTAAAAATAAGAAACAAAGCAATTGAGCTGATGAAAGTGAAACACTACCTAAAGATGGATGGTGAGCACCCAGCTTGGGCAAAGGTAGCCGACAGGATAGTTAGCCTCCACATAGCAAAAAAATGAAAGGTACAGGATGAAAAATCCTTCCAGAACACCTTCCTGCAAAACCTGAATGTGGATGCCAGATCAAGAAAAGAGGGCCTACCACCACCCCTGCAGAGGATGTTCAAAGCAGCAAGGAAATACAAGGTAGCCTTCTACCCTCTATGCCTAGAGCAAGACCTAAAAAAGGAGATGCCAGTGTGGTTCCACCTGGGCCTAACAAATGTGAAGAACATGAGGTTTAACTCTGAGGTAGCAAGGTGCCAGAGAGAGGTCCATAATGTGATGACAGTAAGAGATATGCTGGACCTAGCAAGGTTGGGGGACCCCCAAGAAAACCCACACCACAAGCTGAGATGCAACTGTGCATGTGGACAGTGTAAAGAGATAAGGAGGAAAGGATGCCTGAACCCCCACAAATGCAGCAAAAGTGCAAGGGGCTTCTTAGGCAAGCTGGGGCAAAGGTGGAACCCCGAAACCCCCACTGACAGGCAATCAATAACTGAGGAAGAAAAGGAACTAAGAAAGGGGGAAAGTACATACATTTTCAACCCAGAAATCACAACAAAAGATTCCCTCAAAGAAGGCTTCAGAATTTTTGTCAGCCCGAAAGAGAAAAGATCTACAGATGATGTGGACTACTTGTGAAACTACACTGGCCCACCAAGGATAGCAACAGTATACACTGATGGATCCTGCATACAGAATGGTAGTGTAGAAGCCACTGCAGGAGCAGGAGTATGGTTTGCAGATAATGATGTGTGGAACCTGGCCTTATGCCTCCCACAAGAAATAACACAGTCAAATAATACAGGAGAGGCACTTACAATGCTAGCTGCGACACAGGCAATACCTTTGGAGCTCTCCATACACATAAAAAGCAATGCACAATGCATACAAGGTAGGGGCATACTGGGAGAATATACCAAATTTTGAACAGAGGGCAATATGTCCATGCTGCAAAACCACAGAATCACTAGAACAGATTCTCACTGAGTGCACAGCCTCAGGTCAAGAGACAGTATGGAAGACAGTGAAACTCCTCCACCAAAAGCAAAAAATTACTTTTGAAAAGCCATCCCTTGGTGAACTACTCGGGTGTGCCATCATAGAACACCCCTCCAAGATGGAGAAGGATAAAGCAGGAGCATGCAGGTTCTTGACCATAATAGTCTTGGAGGCAGCATACACCATCTGGAAGCTGTGGTGTGAGTGGAGAATATTGAAGGGGGCTGACCCAGACCAATCTCCTGGGAAAGAAGAAATAAAAAACAAACTGAGGGCAGCTATCACCTGCAGGATCAAACTAGACTGCCTGGCCACAGATGATAAACAGTTTGGCAAGAAGGCTATAGATGCCAGGACAGTCAAGAAAACATGGAAAACCTTCCTGCCAGAAGACTCGACCCCTCTCAAGTCCTGGAGAACAGCAACCGAGGTTTTAGTGGGTATTGGATAAGTGCCCGCAAGGGCCCCAAGTCCCACACATTGTGTATAAAAGCATTTCCTTTCAGAGTGCCTCCTGACTTGACAAAATAAATGACTTATGAGGTGGACAAACCCGCATACCCTAGGGTGCAGAGGTTGACTTTGTTGTGAATTATCTACATACCTACAGCGGTACCACTAAAAAAAAAAAAAAAAAAAAAAAAAGTCAAGTTCTAGCCTCAGGAACTCAATGGTTGTATCTGGTCCAATGATCTTAGATGGCTGAAACCTGAGCCCAAGGTGAGCTCTGAGGTTAAGAGCCCATGTGAGGGACTTGTCAACAAGGGAGTGTGGAGAAGACAGGGAGAAAATGCTCGAGAAATTATCTAGATAGTGGTGAATTCATGCAGGGATGTTATGCTCAAGGATCCAATGCAGTGCCTCTGCAAAAAGATTAAATATGTAGGGTGTGGAGTGAGTG
>JAGGAW010017296.1:0-19087 GCA_017657375.1 Termitomyces sp. T27 | reverse complement strand
CAGGGGAACAAGATCAGGTGATAAAAGGAGGGAATAGAGACCATGTAAGGGGGAAAAATGGGGATCCCCTGACAATTAGTCCTTTATATGTGACTGAGGATTATATTAATGATACTACTAAAGGTGCTTAAGCTGAAATTCTAACAAAGTCAAAGGAAATGATGCATCTTAATAAGAAATGAAAATTGTCATGCTCGCATCTTGGGATGTTCTGACATTACTATATTGGGTAAATTACATCATCAGAATCTATCAGATTCAATTTTGAATCTGTTGCTGAACAGGCTCTAAACAAATGTTCACTTTTGTGAAATCTCCTGATGTAACAGAGACGATATGGCAGGAAAACATCCAGGAGTATATTCAGGAAGAATTACTCCAAGCCATTCATCTGTACATGGTGTCATGCTAAGGGTTTAGCATCAAGAGAAGTACGGTTTGCTTGCTGATCATATCTAGAAAAGCTAAATCAGAGCTCTTTACAACAAGCCCTCACTGGGTCTGGGGTTGAATGACCTTACTGTAATTATGTTGCTGCCCTATCATATATAAATCAAAATAAGTTTTCCCCAGCCCTTGCCAACACACTGCAACAAGAGGCCCAAGTGTGAGAACACCCCTGCCATCTTTTGATAATAAGAATGTGTCTGCTTTTCTTTCTCACCCAACAAACCTTCTGAATTGCTGATTGTTACCATGATGCAGAACACCAACACTAGTCAGAATGAATGTGGATTGAGGATTTTGGCCTTGGGTGAGCATGTCTGACTGCAAATTAATGTTGTTGGAATGATCTTCCAGATAATGGTGGTGTCTGTGGCCTCTCTGAGCTTGGTATCCTTCAAGAAATCATGTTTCAGCTCAAGTACTTGGAGAAAAGCCTCGTGATTATTTTGATCTAATTGGTGGAGTTGGAGCAGGAAGGTATGTCAGGAATTGTTCTCACTCATCCAAACATTCAAGCTGGAGTATTAGAATCATTGCATTGATGCTTGGACAACTCCATATGCCCATTGATCTGGCTATAGAGAAGTATGTCAGCTTTAGCAGGCAGATGTACTCTGATGTCAAGGCATGGACTATATAGGTCCTGACAAGATCAAGGCCTCTGTCTTTAAATCTGGCATGGAAGATATAGACCTTCACCTTTTCTAACTCTATTGACTAATGTTCATATATTTAAACAGGACCAGTAGTAAATATGCAATACAAGTGACATTGATTTATATATATCTTTATGAGAATAGAATTCAATTGTGTCTGTCTTATCACACAGATCTGAACCAGATCAATCATTGCATTCTGTAGACTATATTGTAGTAACAAAACAAATGAACTAGTATTGGTACTGGTAAACTGTGACCACTGCAGGCTGTGGAATGCCGGTGAAGTCAATGTTCTCAGCCGATGGAAATGCTTGCAAAAAGTTGTCGTATGGGATTCTCTGGACGGAATAAGCGACATGCTAACGGCCATGACGTTTTGGGCTAGCGAAGGTGATAGATTGCTCCTGATGACCGAGCATTTGAGATTTGAAGTCGAAGATTCTCGGAGCCCATACAGTGTCAATTACATCACAAGATTCTTGCCAAACGTTGCAGAATCAGTATGCTGTCCTGGATCAGGTTGATTTGCAAGGCCTGGCCATTCTCTCCTGAACCCCTCTCTAGGTAGTGGTCCAGCACTAAGTATATCAACCTCTGTCTTGCTACCACTCTTTGCCATTTTTACTGGCAGGCTAATCATTTCCTCTGGCCACTACCTGTAGTGTGATGTCAGGCTTGTTTGTTCTGGCTCTCCTGTGCTCTGCCTCATCAACGTTCACCCCTACTGACCTCAACATCTATGTCCTTTTAACTTCCCACAAGGGAGTCATAGCTGAGCTCGAGTGTGCCTATCATTACAAGGAAGTTGCCAGTCACAAATGGTAGAAACCAACACAAGTACCTTCTACCAAATATGCTGAGTTATATATTGGAAAGTGTGCTTTAGTTGAACAGTGTATCAGTAGCAATGAAAAAAATCAAATTTTCGGAGCAATTTTTGATGAGTTTTCTGTCATTTTTTCCCTATTGTTTAATGTCACAATTCTTTCTTAGAGACCAACCGTCTGTGATCCGTGACAAGAGATCATTCAGGAAACAAAACCGATTCATCGTGACAGAAAGCCACAGTATGTTATGACGTGCTTCGACATGTTGATCACGTGACTACATATAAACACTTGAAGATTAAGTTCAATGTTCAAATGTTCGAATAACTTGGTAAGGTGCCTGCATTTGCAGAGCTCGCTATGTCAACGTGTAATCTATAAACTAACAGGTACCGATTGCCAGCATAGTGTGAATAGTTGAAATATAAGCATTAGTTAGCGTGAAGATCACCAGTTCAGGCAAGTATGAACCAGCAATTCACTGTCAATGCATCTAAATAAAAAGGTTCTAACCATTTTAAAGCAGAAACAAATTAATTGACTGCCTGTTAAGTGTGTTAACTAGAGAGATTTCTTCCTTTCTGCTTCTGTCTCGATGACCGAGGTGAAGTTGTCCAGGTTGGTCACAACATATGCTGGAACATAGAGGTTTTGACAGCAAGTAGGAGATAATCCTGTCACCTCTTGGAGGGTGTTGGCTGAAATAACTGTCTGAAGGCGAGTTCTGCAAAAGATGGAAGTAGCTCTTGTTGATAGGAACGTCGGTCAGTGTTTTTGCTGAATTCTTCTGCAAGTCCTACAATAATATGCATGCTCCAGACAAGGGGAGGTGAAACATGACGAGCATGATCATAATCCTCAGCCTGTTGGCAGGGAGGTGATAGATACAACCCAGTGGGTGTCATCTGGGAATTCCTGCTTGCTGATATACCTTGCGGTTTTGCAGGGTCATGGTCCCACTTCCAGAGATTGCTTTTCCTTGTGGCAGTGCATGCTGTAGTTTTTCAATCATTTCATTCTCATCTATCGAGTGTTTCTTATGACCAGTATGGTTTTTGCGCAGGGGACTTCAAGCGTGTTATAAAACTGCTTCATGACTAATTGTAGTTGTCTTCCTTTCTGCAATAAGTGGTTGTTAGTTGATTTTGTATCCAGTCTCGCATCGAATTCCATCCTGATCTTATGCAAAAAAGTCAAGAGTTTTCAGTCCTTTTTTATTTCTTTTTCTTTTTTTTTTTTCCTCCACTCCAAACAAGCCATCTGCCCAATGGACTGCATATATGGATGGCCTCAAGGGTGCATGTATATCATAATTTTGCTTTGTTTGGGCCCATCTAAGGCAGGACACTGCTCTGTGCTATTCGCTCATCTACTTATGCTGAAGTGGCCAATGCTATGCATGGCATAACTGGGATGTTGGTCTGTGCTCACATGATGTTGCACAGACTAGCCATTTTGACTCACTGTTTGTAAGTCAAGAGGAAAACTGTTCTGCTGTCCACTGGCTCAGTAGACATGGAGATGGAGAGAAAACAACAAAGAAGTGAGTGTCAAGAGTTAGAGTGGAAATAGAGAGAAGAGAAGCAAAATGAGGAGAGAGAAGTGGACTTGACACTCTCCAGTGTTGCAAAAGACCCAGGTTTTGACTGGTCAGGTCATCTGAGCTTCGTGAGCCATCAAAATGACTGTCACTGACCCACAGTCAGTGGGGTCTTTTGAAAAACCATCACCGAAATAAATTTTTAACCTGTCTAATGTCTCTAAGCATCATTTGGGACCTCAATTGGCTCTGAAGCAGGCTCTAAAATATATGATCAGACATTTGCACCGCCCTATTCAGACTAAGCATTGTGCACCCTTCTGAGCATTGCGGGAGTGCTGGTTCTATGAGCCTGGATACAACACTGATTTTACGAGTAAGTTACAAGCTCGGCATCATGGATATCAGTCTAAGCCAACTAAACAAGCAGAATTCAAAGGTGCCTATAGTTACCAGCGGCCGTCGCTGATGCCTCAGGCCTTGCCATAGCATGCATTGCCTCCTGACGGCTTGATGTCGCCACAACCCGATAGCCTATTGTAATCTCTAGACTAAAACAATCTTATACATACTTTTCCCTCTCCAAACTTGAGAGCCAATGCAAAGAGGGAGTCAAAAGGGTAGGATTGATAAATAGGCACAAATAGGAAAATATAATGGATCAGGGGACTCCTTGCTATGGCAAGTTGATGACAATGGCCGTAATGTAATGTTCGTAATAAGATGATACATGCTGCTGAATATTGATCAACACAAGAAATAATGTGTGGAGAAGGTAAGTTTATGGTTGCGAAGTCCATTGTGCATGGCTTATTCTGGTATGTCTGAAATGAAAGGTCCTGCAGATCAATTTATGTTTGAACACTGTGTCCCCAAGCTCCATATGAAGTTAGCATTATATTTGTCCCCAAACTTCTTATAACAGTTCGTTCTGCCATCCTTCTGTTCAGAGTGATGCGTGATGCTGGGTCAAACTCTATGAATAAGATCTGGCAATCTCAAATGGATCGTATCGTGAGCAGGCAGATCCCGGCAATATTGCAATGATGGCCATTGGGTGCCAATGCTCCAACTGAGGGCTGATTTCAAAGCCTCTCTGTTCATACTTCCATATCCAATTGGAATAAGACCTTCCGGTGGGCTGATGAATACCACGGGTGGGTATACCTTGCATTGACAGAGTCAATCGTGGGTATGCACATAATATTCCCTTTGAAGATATAAAATTCATAGGAAGTGTCGTCAAAAATTCGAATATAGGTGCGAGAGCATTGGCATTACATGATACGATCAGATTTGCATAGGTAATGGTCAATTTGTTATACAATATATAGACTCGGAGAAACTCGTTATGTCAGGATAGATAGAGTAACCATCACTTTGTTCATAGAGTACTTTATAACCAAAGTCTTCTGATAAAGTTTGCAGCATAACAGACTCTCATTTGCACAGCACGTATTAATCAATATCCCTTGGCCAAAACAAACCAGGGAACATTGATAAAATACATATGGATCCAGATATAAGTGAAGCATTGTCTTCAAGTGTTTGTAAGAATTTGTGCAGAGGAGGTGGACTAGTGTAACATGATAGTACGTGGAAGCAACGAGTTTTTGTTGTGTCCAGTTGGTTTGTGAAAGTGCAATGTTGGACCTGATACCGGCATAACAATGTATCATTTCAACGATTTCAATGGGCATGGATGAAAGCATGTCACTATCTGAACGAAATATACAAGTCAAAACATAGCTCAATGAACAATAAATGTATTACTCACTGCTAAGGTGTCGACTAAGCCTATGGTTGGTTGGTTGGTTGGTAAGTTGTGTCATTGTAGCAAGCTGGAAGTTATTTATGAATGGGTACAAGTCAGACCTACATTATTATCAAATTACATTTTTATATACAATGGTCAGCAAAAATAAGTCAAAACAACAACATACAATGACTATATGCTGCCAGTCATTAGTGTGGCGGGAAATGGAACTTTGAAAATTGCAACTGCAAATTAGCCTGGCTAATTTGCAGGTACTGTGGTACAAGCTGCCTCGAGATACTGTGTATCCATGTGTGTTTCAAGTGAGTGCCATTGAATATTCTGTAACACACTCCTCGAGCTTTTGGGACTTGTCAGGTCAGATTTTGCCATTGGTGTATACTATGCCCTACCACGCAGTTGACAGGCCCCCCTCCCCTAGTTGACAGAGTCACACTTTTTGATTACCAATTGTCCCTGCGGTGATTTCCGGCACTCACAAAGAGAAAGCCAGTCGAACTATCAAACTGGCAATCGTGACAATTGTGACCTGTCTACTTAGGGGGGCCTGTCGACTGCATGGTAGGGCATAGTAACCGGGATTCCAATATTGAAATCTATTTTCACATACTTGTATGTCGAGAAGCCTGGATTGACCCACCAGGCAATATCAACATTAAAAGAACTAGACTAGGGAAATCTAGCAAGGTAATCAGGTGACAGACCGCATTGATGCATTCCGTGCCAACAATATTAGAATTCTGGGAGGAGCGCATGTACATGCACACACACACACACACATATATATATATATTATCTGTTCGATTTTTCTCCTTCAGCTTTCGACTCGACAACTTGAGTCAGAATGACATGATAGCATTTATGGTATCCTTCTCGATTTCCTTCATGTCAACGTTTTCTAAAGTATTTAGTCCGATATTTGTTTCCCAATCTTCGTCCCTAAATGATGTGTTGACTTTTGAGATCAGCAGCGAAATAATGTTCCTATTTTTGTTGACATGCAAGGCCCATTTGAGTGCACTGAACCCAGACGGTGAGTTCCATACCACTATCTTTTTATGTCTCACCAGTGCATGAAAGCATCCTCTCCATTGCTCAACCACAGATTCGAATGTATGGTTTTGATAAGGACCACTTCTTCAACGGTGTACAGTGACCAGAACCACATAGCATCCTCTGCAGTGATCCCACATTGTTCCAATATCAGCCTTTTCAGTCAAGGTATACGAGGGAAACCGAGTCTGGTGTAACAGGACTCTCGTAAAACCGGATGATGTCAGAAACAGCACAACTAAATTTTCCAATGTAATATTTCTCCAGCCCATGGGTTTCCAAAATGCAGCGCAAACGCTGACGAGGTCGAACACCAGATAATGCATACTCTTGTCAGTTGCATGATCCGTAAACCGCAGCTTGGTATTTCCTTCTATATCTCCCATGCGACAGCTATGATACGACATTGACAGGCAAGATGACAATAGCCTTCAAATGTTTTTGTGCGTTGGTTCCACTAAGCCGAGTTCAAGTCGTAATGTTGATGTTGGCAACGGTGCACAGCTGAAGCAACCTCGGAATTTCAATGTACGGAGCTTGGGCATGACCCACATCCATTGGACATGTCTGTTGCAAGTGGAAGTTGAGGCAACACCATGTATCTCCAGACTCGTAAGCTCGGTGAAATGTAGAGGTTTCCAGTATGGCATGACACGATCTGCAAGTATTTTAGGATTCCTGGTGCGGATGACCAGTCTTTTTATCCATCCGCACTGGACAAAGACGTCTCTGATTGCCTTCTTCTCGGCATCGTGGCCGCCTCCCATTAGGTTAAGGTAGACAGTTAATGTCTGGATACCTGTGTTCCTGAACAAAACGGGATAGGAAAACTGTGTAACCCTGTAAAAGGTATTGACTGTGATTATACTCCAGAGTTGGGATGTTTGTTTGGTTACCATTTCCCATTTTTTGCAGATGCGAAGAAACTCCATAATGCAGGGAGTTGTACCAGTATAACTCGGTTCTGTTGCTTTTTGCACCATAGAGAATATATATGTTAGAATTTCAACTGGTAGATGAGCGATCAGAGGGTCGTCCATGTCGAATAGACGGTACTTGTGTCGAAAACTGCACAAGACTCACTGCTTGCTTACTTATGTCAAATAATGATTGAACTTGCTGTTTTCTCATGCTTGGAGTCGCTTCTTGCCTGACAGTAATCTGTTTGTCATAAAAGATTGAAGATCTCGATGGGTACCATTTCTTGCTGGATGACAGTACACATCATTATTATTGTTATTATTGGTATGATAGTCTGTGTACTATCTATCATGCTAGCATAACGTGTATCTGAAAAATGAAGACTTATTGTCGTGATTGCCTGATTGCATTTTTGAGGTTCGAAGTTGGTTTTCGCCAAGCAGGTCTCGTAGGAAGTGCAGCCACTTAGACAGACGTCTTTCTCATATTATGAACTGAGACCAATTGATTGGTTCACGGGATTGTCCGGGACTCTTTTGATATTGCTGCCACATCATCCCAAGTTTTCCTATGAGAGTATCATTTGCAAAATAAAAACTGGTTTCTTGCTTTTTGAAGGGTTTAAGCGTGGATCCTTGCTCACCAAGATTTTTTAGGTTTTATGCCTAGGTTTAGAGTGTTGACGAGCATCGAATTTTGGGTCTAGCTGCTATCATATCACATGACTTTCAGTATCCGAAGAAAGGATGTTTCCTAGGAAGAAGACACACTCTTTTCGACAGCTCCGCACTTTCTCAAAGACAATCTCATGTAGAACAAGCTGTTTAAATGTTTTTAAGTTTAATTTATAAAGTATTTTACTGTTCCTTATGACTAGTATTCATATGCAGCTAAGCTAGTAACATTCTGAGTTCCATTTAAAGTTACATTCATGATTCACCCGTGCAGAGAGGCTAAAAGACTCATTGCTTCATGCTAGTGAGGTCTTAAACTGGCTTAGTCTTGCTTATGTAGCTTCATCGTTTGCAACATATGCAAATAAGTTTGGTAGTTTGGTCTCAAGGGGAACGTAGGAAGGGAACGAGGTAGCTTGTTGATGCGTTGTTGACGCGTTCGATGTATTATCGATCAGCATAACAGTAACGTGACTTCCTTTCGCTTTGTCAAGTCCGAAAACCTTGAACGCGAGCTGGTGGAATGGGGCTGGGCATTGCCCGTCGGAGAAACGGTATGTTGTAACTATTTGTTTCCGAGAAAAACTTACATCAAGACGGTTCCTTCCAGTTACTCGTTGGTATCTCTTTGTATCTTATGATTTCTACAGTGGACTTGATATGTTTAATGCTCTAGAATCTAGAATGTTCTACTGTGCTTTCCCATCGAAACTTACTTAAATGGACGTGAGAGAACCGATGTGGTAAGAATACGAGTTGCATTGCAGGAAATATCACGAAGACTCAGTGCGCTGGGATATAGAACTCGTCTTCTTCTTCAAAATAATCCCTATCTTCTCCGTCTCCATTCGGTGACGTTTCTGAAGGATCATCTATCACAGCATCCAGTCCTGTCATCGTATTCGGCTTATTCACATTTTGCACCAGGAATAGATTCTGTAGCGTCCAGATTTGTCTGATATTGAATACAACTGAATGTTTAGAATAAATAAACGGGTTTGCTAACTCATCGTTATGGCTAACCGCTGTCAGAACAACTAAAAGCTTCGATGCATTGTTATTGATGGACATTTGCAAGACGCCGTTGAGAAATTTTTGATGGATGCTGATCTGATTGTTTAGCTGAGGAACTATCATCTTCAGAATTTCTTCCCGGTTGATCACTAACCCAACGCTTGCAAGCCGCGCAAGTTCTGCCTTTCGCTTGACCTCAAGGTCAATCTTCTTCTGTCGAGCTTTCTTTGCACGTTCTTGCTGAGCTTCCATAAAATGCCGTCGAAACTTGGCATTGATCCACTTGAATCTTATGTCCGAGCGCATCTCATTATGAACAGAGAGTCATCGTGATTGCAATACTTGCGGGCAAAGTTTTCCGTGTTGTTTTCCTGTGCCCGTGTCTGGCTTGAAAAATTCGTGGCTGTGATACTTGATCGACGTCGCACATGGACGCGCCAAGATCCAAGGCTCCTTCCACCATTAGTCGATGGAATAAAGAGGCGGCTCTGTTGTTCAGGTGTCAAAAGGTCAAAGGTGCCGCCTGGAGCATACTCTTAAGTAAAATGACGCCATCCATCTGCTGCACCAGTGAACATATCGAAGATAGCAGACTCGAGATTAGGTGGTTCGCTAGCGATGACACGAATAGCCGCAGTTGCTCGTGGATCCATCCATGGCTTGTTATCAAGAGTTTGTAGTTCAATCAAAGTATCAGGGTCCAACAGAAGACAAGGGTTTTCTGCAATCCGCTTGCAGAATGGGATCACTTTCTGGTGGAGCTCTCCTAAATAAGAAGGCTGACAAATTTTTCTCCTGTTCCTCGGGCCTCTGCAAGGTATGGCCATGACACAGAGAGCGTGAGCAGTCATTGATGCACATTCAGTGATTGTGGAATGTCATTCAGCCCCTTATGGAATGTCTTCTCGGTTTGGTTCATTTGTGGAGTGACCTTGGAATTTGAAACTTCTTCAATAAGTTCGTTAGACAGGTCCCAAGAAGTAATGAGCTTAGCAGAAGCCCGGGAATGAGTTTGATACCGGATATTGCCTGTGTCGGGGTATCTGTTTCGGTTTCAGTGTCGTGGAGCTCGCGTTTTCGCTTAGACATAAATAGTCGATGTAGATCTTGATAACCCTGAGACTCGTTCTTGTGATTGAATAGCGTACCAGCAATACTTGCCAGTTTTACACCACCACGAGCACTAGAATCCACCGCATGTTGAACCGCAGTACTGTCTGTATTTGTACCAAGGTGAATGATAGTGTCGTTAGCCTTGTTAGCCAGTAAAACAGGTGATGTTTTCCCCTGATGCTTCCAGCCGGACATCATCTTTGTAATGCCGTACGATTTTGATGAAATATTTGACATGAAGGTAGTTTGCATTGGTCCGATCTATCCGTCAATCCTCTTCCGATGTGTATCCGTATTCTTCCACTGTGAATATCTCTGAGCTGCCATCGTTTGCGGATGCTACCAGCGTGTATTGCGTGCGCAGTCATTCAGAAGTGAACGGAATATTCGGTAGCTCGTGCGAGAGAAGAGTTGATTGCCTCTCGGTTTGTGCAGGCGATGTTTGCTGAGAAAGGACAATATAAAGAACGGGAGAGAAAGAAGGCTGAATATAATAGTCAGCGTACTAGAACATGTATGATAAAGGTCTCAGGACTCGAGAGAATCGGCGATGTAGAAGAGCTCCCGTGGACTGGCTGCATAAGTGCGACGTTTAATCCAGTTCCAAGCAGGCGACATCTGGGTTTTGACCATGCGTGGTACGGATAGTGTCGGGCATAAAGGCAGGGAGATTCGGGCTGGTGACGACTGCAAGACCCGCAGCTCGTTCAATAGGCCAATCGGGGAGCGTTTGGTAAGAAATCAAATGATGAATGCACTCAAAGCTGAGTGTACGGTTGTTTTGTAGGAAGGACTGCATGTCGCGGATCCCTGAGTGTGTTGAGTTGGTAAAAAGATCGAAGACGGCTGGCTAGAAGTTCTCGGCATGGATATATAGTAAAGGAGAGGAGAGGACATACTTCCTGAGTTTCGCGAGAATGCCGGTGAGCCGGCTCAATGTACCAGTCTGGTTTTGATGAGGGTTCAATGAATGTAAACGGGTCCTCGTACTTGGATACCAGCCCCTCTAATGATTGTGAAAGGAGGTGGCGGGTCCAATACCATGCCTCTGAATCAAACATATCACAATCTTGTGGTTCGCTCGAAATCCGGGCAGTATTATATACTGCTTCCTGTAAAATGATCGATACCAATCCAACGGAGAAACCAAAAATGAGATGTACCATTTGGGAAATGGTTACACGCAGGAGTAGACGTCGAAATTCGCCATCCAGGGGGAAACCAGGATACCATATCGCCAAAAGGAAGAATAGAGGGCGGAGCAAGCGGTGGTCGAGCCAGTCCTGAGGTGTGACACCGCGGAAGGTGTCAGGCATTGAACGTGCCGTGATATGATATGGGGAAGGTCATATTGATGGTAGTGTGTAAAGGGGGAAAGGGACCAAGAAAAGAGAGACTCCGTTATGTTTTTATACTGCGGATACATCGGCCTCAAACTGACCCTGAAGGAGCTGTTCATCTTAGTGCACCGATGTTGACCTAGAGAGAAGCAAAAATGATTGAGAATCTGTGAATTTCTACAATGTGAAAGGAAACACGTACATAATGCGTTTCCAAAAAAGGAAACTAACGCTGTTTACAATCAAAAGTGACGTGCTATCGATCGCTCGACATATGAGGCTTGATATATCGTACCTTGCAGCAGGTAGAGCGTAGAAATATGGGTTGAAAAGGTGTCAGTATTGCCATGAAAGGTTGAGTGGTTGAGGAAGTGCTCAGCTCCAAAATTTAGTCGACGTGTCTGGCCCTGAAGATTGAGAAAGTTTACGATCTCCATTCTATTCTGGGAAACTCGCACCGGATGCATTCGGAACAGAACTGAGAGTGTTAGAAGAAGTATAAATGGTTTACAATGACCAGAGCATTGCTTACAGCCCTTAGTGTACTATGGGTACGGGTGCGATTGCGAATGACGAAACGGTTGTCTTGAGATTCCTAGCCTTATAGCATTGTAATGAATGGGTCTATTTCATCTGCAATGCGCAGGATCTTCGACAATTCGTCACCCCCCTTGTTAAAATTTTTTTGATTGTTTGTCTGCATTTGACTATTTGACTTTTAGTTGATTGTCACTCTTGTCATGCTTAAAACGGAGGGTAAGTAAAATACACCAACGTTCGTAAGTATTATGGTGATGTTGTATTGCAGGTTAGATGCAGTGCAATGATGCGACCACACTCAATATAAGTAGTCCTGGAGGTTAAGTCTTGTATTTGTATGTGCTTGTTATGTACACGTGATTGCCATGTCGATGATACTATATGTTGTCATATTCAGATACACACTTGCATCAGCTAGGTTATCCACAATTAAATATACACATTTATCATATTCAGATACATACAATTCAATATACACATCACTCGCACTCATACAATTATACGTCTTTCTTCCTCTTCATCCTCTCTAGCGCATTCTAATCTCGACCTTTCGTCTCAGTTACATGTTGGTCCACGTCATCCTCGTTGATGTAAATGACCACGCATAGAACAGCACGATTGACCCTCTTGTTCCCATCCGAAGCAGTGTGCCTCCTGATGTATGCACACCGGATGTTGAACTCCCTGCAATGGGCGCAAGGTGTTTCTCCCTCACACTTCATACATCAGATGCATATCGAATCAATTCAAGGACCACACTCACGCGTTTCTTTACATTGCGGCACGCTTCCCACGTCTTCTGCATGGCCGTCTCGACATTTCCAGATGAACCTCCGTCTCCGCCGTTCGCACCGTCTTCGTTATCTTCATTACCACAATTAACAGCACTCACCCGTTTCTCGCTTTTTTTTTACAACGTGATCACTTTTAATCATCTAATAACCGATAACGAGAATCATACTTGGCAGTGGTGTCTGTCTCCATCGTTTTCTTGTCGCTGCCGTCAGAATTCACAGAACCATGCTGTCAAGCTTACTTTTGAAGCACGAATAGAAACCCTTCACTTACGTTTGTTACTAAGCTCATTTGCTTCACTTTTGTTTCCTTCGACTTCTTCGATTTGGACTGTAACCAAGTGATCACCTCTTGTCAACACATCGTGCGCCAACAAAAAAAAAACCCCACTGTTGTCCAACAGGCCTGCTGCGAAACAACTGTTTTCGAATCCTGGTTGGACCCAATTGCCGGGCATGTAATTTTTTGGTCAATTTCTGATTAATGTGCATCGATCCAAATTCACAAAGTCTTGCCTGTAGCGCTGCCTGATGGAAGTTGGAGATCAATATCCGTTGAGCCAACCGTACAATCTCTTATCTGTAGCGCTGCCTGATGAATTGGGTTGGCAGACACATAAAGTTGGGGGCTTGAATCCCTAGAAGGTCCTCAAGGGATCGTGTCACAACGAGATGGAAATACTTCGCGGCGGCAAAAGCATCAGACGCAATGTTTGCAGACCTTTGCGTAGCACAAAATGTTACTCAAAGCATCCCTTCACCTGCGAAGACTTGAGCAATAGGATCATGAACATAAGCAAGGAGGATTCATCAGCAACGATGTGAACCAGATTTGTGAACAAATGGAAATGTGTGATTCAACGCTTGGACCGCATCATTGCTGAATTGTTCTCTTTTTGTCTCCTTCGGTTTGCCTGGTGCAGATTGTCAGGGGTCAGTTCATTTTCATGTGTGAAGAATTTGTGACGTTTCCATCAGAAGTGCAGAGACTACACGTACTCATGCAAAGTCATGTCATTGAGTAAATGACAAATAAATTTGGCGTTTATTAATAATAAGTGCAAATTGCACCTCGGGCAGGCTCATCATTCGCTCTACTATTAACGGTAAGAAATGACTGGAAGCATGCCTGACCAGTGCTGACCAATCCGAATAGACAAAGGGTTGTAACGGATCGGGGGAAACTTTGCTATGGCAAGGTGATTAGTATGTATATCTGTGGGTTTTGTCGATGTCATCATGTTTTTTAAATCCTCTAGGGTAATTTTATGGTGTACCTAATTTTAATACGCGCACGTCATTGGCTGTCACTATCCTTGGACTGACTGTTATTGGTAATTTTGGTAACTACAAATGGTTGTGGATGGTCCGCGAGTTCAAGATTGTTCAATTAAATTGTCTACCCAATACTTACTCAATGGCAGCTTGTGTTTATTGCTTATCGTGTCCGTCTCGTATTCCCTCTTTCTGTGGATTTCTTTCGTGTATCCCAGTGAAGCACACCTTCCGACAATCCACGTTTATTTGGAAGATTGTTGAGAGACCGATAAGCATCTGTTTCATGCATTCGTGGTAAATGCATATACGTATTTGCTATGCTGCTGATAAGAGTGATATCGATAAAAAGGTTTGCAATTTCTAGTGATACTTCTTATTGTAAACATTGTATTTCGTTGTTATTTTATTTAGAAAGGAGATTGGAAGGTAGGTGATTTAGTAGAACTGACTAGAGCTGACTATGCGGATTAGGTACTCTTAAAGATGGTCGGGTAATAGACTCCATGAGTAACAACAGTGGGAGACCGTTTTGTATAAGTTTGTAGTCAATGACAGGTTTGTTGCCTGATTTGAATGTAAACACAATCACGTTGTTCATCTGTGTCGGATACCTACTTCCTGGCCTTCCTGCGTTTATTGGTGTGCTCCGGTGTCTCTTCTAGGACTCCATGAGTCGGCCCATTCAGTTTTGTGTTTGGTCCGTTATTGGTGTTATTAGAATTGTCTTCTGCGTTTTCGGACTTTGTATTTTCACTGTTCAAAGAAAACATCGAGGAGGAGCCGTCCAATTGTATTACAGGCTCTTCACCTAACCAAGCATCTACCTTTATGATTTTGGTATTTATTGGTGTCTCCCCTGCAACGGCCTCGATAGCAACCGGTACTTCAGGAATGTCTGTGGGAGTCTGAATACTGGTTCCAGTCGACTCGCTGGAAACCCGTGTGCATTTAATAGGTGAGTCTGTTTGAGATGAAGATGCTGTCAGGGAGCTGGTGGAATATGGGGAAGACAACATGGCTGAAGTGGTGGTAGCTGAAGGTACTTCTAAAAAGGCATCCGCAGCTCGTTTGAGCTCGCCACGAGATGGAACAACTTTAGGTCTGTATGGACCCTTTCCTTTGTGTGACTTGAAAGGATTTGATATGCCTGTATGCGAACTGATCACGATGATCTGCTTGATTCTCAAATTGTTGATACGATCCACAAGCATGGGATGTAGACTGTCTTGAAAGGTGAGGCAAAGCTGAAAGCCATCTGCTCAAATTGTTGATACGCTCCACAAGCATGGGATGTAGACTGTCGTGAAAGGTGAGGCAAAGCTGAAAGCCATCTGGGTAACCTGCCTGCTCAACCAGTGCTCTGAATGAGTCAATATACTCATTGAGCCTGTGCTTCCCTTGACCATACTGACCAGGGTCGTGGAGGGACAGGGCTGCTGTCTTCGCCGAGTCCAGAGGGAAGAACTCAGCATGGAACTCAGCTTTGAAGGCTGCCCAATCAGTGAAACTGCTAACGCCACCAGGGCATTGGAACACATGGAGCATGTATGTCAATGCGTGCCCTGCCTTCATGTAGGAAGGGACCCAGACAATCTTCAATGTGTCTGAGGCAAAGGCATCACCAGAAGGCTGGATGTATGGTGCAGTTCACTTGGTCACTGCAACCTTGTGACAAAAAATATTGTACCTTCAAAAAATGATATTTTTCTTATTTGTCTTGCCAAAATGCTCCTTTTGCTGAGGGGAACAAAAACCCAAGACAGATTTTTGTTATTGTCAAAATTGATGGAGATATATATTTTAACCCAAGACAGATTTTTGTTATTGTCAAAATTGATGGAGATATATGTTTTTTGGACAGGCTGATTTTGCTGTTACCATATTGGGTAATTCCATAAAAGGAAATTTAGTATCTACACATTGAAAGTCTGCACAACTGTCTCTGGTACACATCGATGGGACTTGTACTTAGTAGAACTGAATTGTTTTACCTTTGCCTGTGCATCTAGAGTACCCAATCCCTCCCTGTAAGCATCCATCCACCTGTGCATCTGATGCTCCCACCTTTGGATTGTTGAGACCTGAACAGCTGCCAGAGCTTGCAGCATATTTGCCTTCAAGGTTTTGAACATCATGTCACAATGTTCACACAAATATTTTTTGACTGCTCCCCAAAAGAACTCAATGAAATTGAGTTCACAATGAAACTTGGAGAGCAAAATACAGAGATGTCCTTTGCATTCAATGATTTCCTGCACCAATGACTTTTGTTGCTTAGAATCAGCTTGATTTGCCATGATCCACAGGCAACAGCATGCTGTGGCATCTGCTTCACACTTGTTCTTGCATTTTCCACACAGATTTTGAGTATTGATGCCTCTTTTAATGAGAACTTGACAAAGTCCTTTGGGCATATCAGGATATTTGGGGTGATTGGCCAGAAAGTTCATCTCTTGAACAATCCTCTGGCCATTATGTTCATACCAGCCATTTCGAAGATGTGGCTGCTTTCCTCCAGAGTTCATGTTCATATGATTTGCAACCAACGCATTCTCAGCATATATGGAATGGCCTTGAGAATTATCAACCATGAATAAGCCTTGATAACCTGGTCCATGGGCCTTCTCAAATGCCAGAAGGATCTTCTCTTTTAACTAAACAATTCATGAGTGCATGTTTGAAAAGAAAGGTTTCAAGGACCCTTACTTGTGTGCAAAACATGTCACCAGTCCAATAACCATTGTAATTTTTTTCATACTCCAAAGTCTGACTTGCTTCAGCCAACCAACCAACCATTGAACAATCACATCACTTTGATGAAGACCATGGCCGGCTCCCTTTTTCCTGAGTTTATGTTGATCCTCAAGAACCCAACTCTTTGAAACTGTGTCATGTGCTTGAGCAGTCATTTCATCTTGTGCCACAAGAACCAATGGACGTTCAACAACATTTTGAGGCAGGACAGGAGTGTCAACATCCCCCACTGTGTAACGAATCAAACAGGGGAAGTACTCCTTCATTTGAGGCAAGAAGACTTTGTTTCGGTATTGAAGAACATCAGGTCGATCATGTCTGTCAAAGTATAGTCCTTTTTTGTATCTGATGTAATGAAACCCTTCTTTTTGAAGCCATTGGTGAGCAGTACTGATCAAAACCCCTTTCTTAACTTTCATCTGAATGCGAGGAAAAAGTTCGAGTTCCATAGTGAACTCCTGTAATTTTGATGGACTCATGGACCATTTGTTCGATCAGATATATGCCAACATCTCAGCATGGATCATGGGGTGATCCAACACAGACAGGATCTTTGTGTGACTTCCTCTGTGTGACTGAGGAAGGGTGCAATTCTTGATCCACTTGTCTGTCCACTCACACAGCATCCTCCCACCATATCTTGCAGAAAACCCATAACTCTCAGCAGCTCAGTGTGACACATCCACAGATAGTTGACCATTCTTCACCACCATGTGCAAGAAGCCTTGAATTGCATGTGTACAGAGTGATTGGAGCCTGTTTGGACCACCCTTGAAGGTTGTCTTTTTTGACTTGATTAGTTTTTCAATATTAGCAAGTGCATTCTGCAGAGTCTTCAGCTTTTTGGCTCGCTTCAGCTCACGCTGTTAATGGATTGGAACTTCAAGACAGCAGCATTTTGGTGGAGGAGCAATGGGCAATTGGGATTGTGATGGAGCATCTGTGATGAGAATAGGCTTGGAACAGGTACTTTCTTCTTCATTCTCATCATCTGCCTCATAATTTCCACTCTTATCATCAGATGAGAAGTATGCCAGTTCTGCTGGTGTATATTGTGTTGGTTTTTCAATAACCATGGGTTTGTTGGTGGAACTGGTTTCAGGAGCAGTGCACTTGTTTGCAGGGTCTGGGGCAAAGTATGTCTGCATAAACACAACCTTTGGATCATTACTGATTATTTCAGTGACTTGTACTGATGATTCTTAAAGAGCCAGTCACTCACAATTTCTTGGCTTGTTCTCACAGTGCCTGTTGTTCCCATACCTTCTGTGCTTGGTACCAAAGGGTTCTCTCTGAATGGCCAGTATATCCCAGACCCTGGACTGCTTCTGCCTTATTCCACTGTTTCTTTCCCTTTGGCTCCTCAATCTGTTGATACAAAGTTTTTGTCTTTGACATAACAGCAATGTCCTCCTCACTGAACTCATTGACAGTTTCAAATCCATCCAAATCATCCTGTGAGTCTGTCTCGTCATCACTCATCGTGCCATAATGGTTGACTCCCCCTTGATATGCTGTCTCAGACTTGGAATCTGAGCCAACAATGATTGGTGATGGGCTCGCAGCATGCATGGCAATGGCTCAGCTTCTATCAGAGACTCAGGTGCTTCTTGTCTTGCTTTCAAGGCCTAGGCACAAGCTGCTGCAACATGGAGATATTTCTTCTTTGACAGCATTTCGTGTTGAAAAAAGTTAAGGATAATATTATACACTATGTACATACATACTTTGTCTGTAAAGTACATGTTTGAAGTGCTTACATGGCAAATTAAAAAAAAAAATTGGCCTCCAGCCAATTTTGCCGCTGTCACAAAGTTGCAGTGACTAAGTGAACTGCACCATAGGAGATGCTGGATGGAAGAAATCACTCTCCTGTGGCCCAACTTCTGTCATATGCATCTGGAAGTGCAGGGAGCAGAATCTTGGCTTGTTCAGTAGTAGGGGCAGCAAAACATGTTGAAGGGGGGTCAATTCCAGGAGGAGGGGATGCTGGAACACTGGGTAAGGATGGGGTGAGGTGCTCTATTATGTGTAAAGTGAGGGAGGCTTGAGTGGCCTGTACTTGGGCTTCCAGAATGAGCAGCTGGCTCCAGGCCTTGTCCTGAGGGGTAGTCTGCAAGGGGTCAACAGGAGTGGCTGGTTGGGTCATGGAGGCCAGGGGGACAGGAAAGACAGTTCAGTGGGGGAGAGACAGCTCTAGGGCAATAGGAGTTCAAAGCAAGCTAGAGAGGGGCTCCCAGACTGAAGTTAGAGACTTGTTCTGCTGTAAGGGCAACCTCGGGGGCTGTGGCTCAGTCACACAGCTGGCAGAGGGGGATCCAAAGGTGTATTTAATAACAGAATACAAGCAAGAACT
>JAGGAW010017294.1:0-19427 GCA_017657375.1 Termitomyces sp. T27 | reverse complement strand
CGTCCAACCGTTCGAAAGAATACCTGTTTATAGTAAATATACCAGAGATCAAATGAAGAGCATGTTTTGGACATGTGCCTACTGATCTTTGCAAGACAAGTTTTAAAGATCCCAATCCCCCCTAACATGCACAGAAGACTCGACACCCTTCAAAAAATTTTGGCACCTACGATGCTATAGGTGTCATCGTGCAACAGTTGTTCCTATTATGGAGCTATCGCAATGGAAGAAATCATGTTTTTTCCATACTCAAAGTTCTGTCAAGAACTGGCGTCGAAACACCGACGAGAATGTGATGCAGATTACAACAAGCCGATGAATCTTCCACTGTTTTCCGTCACTGCGAAATTTACGGTATTATCTCAGCATCGGTCGAAGTACCTGGGAGTGAAGGAGCAGTTGCGAGTGACGAGATTGGCAGTGCATGAGAGACTTGATACAACTAACCAGGAAATCACTGTGTGTCCATCCGCTTCCAATCATCCTAATCAGCACATCCAAATCAGATATGTACTCGGATCTCAAGTTATCCTTTCATAAAGATGTACATTTCTCGCATAGCCCGAGCCATTTGAACTCGCCTCTGCCATGATCATTGATCGTCATGGCGTGAGCTACAGCCTACAGCACGACTTCAGGATCCCTTGGGCCGAAAAATGTACATCCTGTGGTGGCGCACCTGCGTCAATACACCGATGCAACGTACCCAGTTTGGTGTTGGAAGCGCGACAATTAATAAAGATTAGGACCTGTTCAGCAAACCGAACTATACGATGCCAGGATATGAGTGAGTGACATTTGTCAGCCAAGCCAGAGTCACGCACGCGTCGAAAATCATCGTGCCATCCTCGCGTCGTACTCGGCTATGGCGGCTTCTTCCCATGCTGTACCTGTTCAGAACTCTGATTCTGGTGTGCCTCTCCTGAAGAGCTGTCCTGATGTGTTCTGGGTGAACAAATAAGCTCCTGTCAGCCTGAACCCAGAGTTCATCAGACAAGTCACAAAGCTGAGTTGTGATAAGGCTGGCACTAATAAGAGGGCTGGCATAGAGTGCAACAGACATGGTAGCTGCTTAGAACATTAAAATTGCAGCTTCAGGATGCGTTAGCGTCCGATAGGTATCGATAGGTTATTGTGGCGGCAGCATTTTTGACGATTGCGTCAAACGCGTGAGATCACATCATAGTCACACTGGGTCACAAATGGTCACGGTGTTTTCTGATTCGGAAACATCACAAAACTACCGCGGCCGTGACCGAAGTATTGAGTACATATTACTTTTATACATAGACACTGTGCGAGAAAACAGGAGAAACTACTACCCGGGGGGTTTGCCGAACAGGGCCTCAGGTACGCACATCAAGATTTACTGACCATCTTATGACCCGTGAGATCTTAATACTCAAGTGTCCCTCCAGCTTTTCGAGCTCCTAAATGCGCGCCTCTGATATTTCGATGACACATCGAATGGAGATGCTCTCGACACCTCCAAATCTCGCTCCAAGTCAAGGGATACGAACCATTTCAGATCTCACAACAAGTGCCGTAACAAGAACGCTAGTAGCCTAGATAGAGTAAATCCATAACTTGAGCTAATGTCAGTGTCGTTGTGTAACTTCCGTTAGTTCGAAAGAATCGAATACCCATTTACAGAAGCAGGAGATAAATGAAGCGTGTGGTAAGATCTCACCTGACGAGAGTTTACATGACATCCGTGCAACAATTGATATTGACTTTGAGTAGGGAACTATCACAATAAGAGAAAGGGAAGCTCTAATCAAGCTTAATCAAGGCTTGGTCTAAACGTGAGGCGTGATACATGACTCCGATCTGACGATCTGCCACTGCTTTGAGTCACTATACGTACATTTTCAACGTCAGTCGATGTGGTGGCGAGAGCAGTCCCGGGTGATGAGATAAGATCTGATTGATATCACTAACCAGGAACTTGTCATCTGCTTCATCGTTCAGCAGTATGCCAGTGCACACTGATTAGGAAATTGGATATGTAGATCTTCCGAGTCGGAACATCAAGCAGTTGCGAGATCAGAAGAAGATGGTGCACGGTTGTGATGTTTGCGCCCTCAGAACGGCGTTTTCGAAATATGTGAGTCCTGAGATATTTTACACTGAGACAATCAAGGGCCTTATAAAACTATGGCGCTGTAGTGTAGAGGTTATCACTCGAGATTTTGATTATGGACGAATCCTTGTATTAAATCTTCTCGAAACCCAGGTTCGAGTCCTGGCAGTGCCTTGCTTGGAGAGTTGGCCATGCTTTTTGTTTCCAATTGAATCGGGATATTTCTCATTCACCCGGGTCCGAATCCTGGCCATGGATGCCTTGGAAACATCATCGTGATATATAATCCTCAAAATATCCAACAAGAGGCTCCTTGTAAATCACCTCGCACGACACTATCAATCTCTATCGAATTCTCGACACAGAAGTGTGGCGTACCAAACCATTTTCTTCACCATTCACACTATGTGTCTGTATCTCAATCTCCGAAATATCTTATCAAATCAACCCTTGTGACATACACAAACCGCAAGAAGGGTCGAGTTATCATCGGTTCCGCCGAGATCACATTTGCACACACACCAGAACTAGAAAAGACACTATATGTTCATGTTATGTTATTTAAGTATGTAGTACGAGAATAATAAACGGGGCCTAATTATCATGTATGGCTCAAAAATTGTAAGTAATAGGGAGAAAAAAAAGAGACTATAGCTAATGTACATCGTCCGCGCGCGCGAACACCGTGACAAGACTGGGTCGGTCGGAATGGGATGATGGTTGGGTTGGCATGACATGACACTGGATAAATGTATGTATGTATGTATGTATGTATGTATGACACGAATGAATGAATGAGAAATGAGAAATGGATGATGGGACGGGCGGATTACAGAGAAGAGGTCGTAAAGCGCATTACGGTGTAGGAGTGATGCTGAACACATGTAATATACTTTGGATGGAGATGGAGATGGACGGAGTCGTGGATGTATGGAGAGAGAAACAAGAAACAAAGTTCATAACGGGTCGGGTCGAATGAACAAGATAAATATACCTCAAGGCAAGCGTGGCCCGGAACCACAAACCAAACGATTAGGTACGAGGTCGAAGTGAAAAAAAGGCATGATCAAGAAGCGGGAGGGGTGCGCTGATTATGGACAGGGGCGTGAAGAAAAACGGCGTGAAGAAACAAAACATAAACCACAAGCCAATGTTTTTTATACACAACGCAGCCGGTGGCCCAGCACTCCAGACCAAACTGTCCGTCAACGTCAAGGTGCCTTGACGCCCTCGGCACGACTGCTGCACCCATCACCAAAGCACGCCCCTCACCCCTGCTGCGCCAAAATCCTCCTCCCATGCAACGCAAGCGGAAGCGGCAACTCCCGATCCCTGTCCCTGTCCCCCCTATCCCTCTCAAACGAAGCAGGCGGCATCGTCGTAAGCGGCGCCCTCGCCACATACGCCGGCATCGACGGCAACGGCGTCGTCGCGCCATTCATCCCCTGCCCCTGCCCCTGTCCGCCACCCGCACTCCCCGGGGGACTCGGCTCGTCCCTCAGCGGGATCGTATGCGAGAGCGGCGACGGGACGCTATAGAACTGGTGTCCCGGCCCATGATGCGGGTGCGGATGGTGGTGCGCGGGCGCCCCAGGCGTGTAATGCACGAACCCCATCGGCGGGCTCGGGGACGGCGTGAGCCGCAGCCCCGCCTTTGTCTCCTCGAGGGGGTTGTGTGACGGCGTGTGGTGGTACAGCTCCCCCGAAGCGCCGACGGAGGCGGAGAGCGCCGCGCCGGGCGGGAGACGCACGGGCATCGACGAGGCGGCGGGGGCGGAGGTGGACGTGCCGGGGATGTACGGGGGCGTGGACGACGCCTCGCGTTTGGTTATGCCCCCGCCTGCGACGGTGGGTGTTGATTTGTCTTTGCGCCGTCGCTGAGACGGAGCATGACCTTCTTTTTTTGCACGTGAGCGGGCATAGCGGAGACCGCAGCTGTGGAGAGGTGGGTGTCAGTGAGGCGGCACGAGGTATGGTAACGAGGAAGTGAAACGTGTTTGTGGTGTAGAATGGTGTTGTGTTGAACATGCACAAGCGTCGTGCAAGTGCCGATAGCTCGCGGAGATAACACGCCACACCGGCCAAAGCGGACGTACACGCAACATGCACAAAAGTCGTGTCGTGCAAGAGATAAAGCAGATGGAAAATGATAGACATCAACGGACACAATGAAGTCTCGCGGATCCGAGACACGTGTGTTGCGCGAGTCAGCGCTAAACGTCCGCACACGGCGAAGATGAGACATTCCGAAAGAACGTCCGGGACGACGTCGAGCGAAAGAAAGAGAGACGGAAAAAAAAACAGAAAACAAACCACTCACGCATTACAAAGCTCCTTCTTCCCCGACGGCCCCTTCCTCCACTCCGGACTACTAGTAACCTTACAACTCGAGCACTTCAACACCCCATTCGGCCTATTCGCGACATTCCTCCCAGGACCGACACCAGCGCCGCCATACGCATCGGCCGGCGCGCCCGGGCTCGCGCGCCTCCTCGGCGGGGGCACGAGCCCGTCGTCGCCCGGGAGGGAGCGGTCGCTGCCCGCGCCGGGGGAGTACGAGCTCGGGTTGTACGGCGACGCGGGGCGCGGGAGGTCGAAGAGCGGGGTGCCCTGTGGCCCGCCCGGGGCGAACGGGGGCGGGTACGAGCCCGCGCGGAGGTTGCTCACGACGGGCGGGAGGGATGAGACAGAGTGGGCGGGGCTCGGGCTGCCGGAACCCCATTGTTGTTGCTGTTGTGGTGGTGGTGGTGGCTGGGGTGCATAGTCGGAGCCGCTCCAGCGTTGCTGGGGTGGGTAGGGGTAGGATGTGTATGCCGATGCGGAGAGTGGGGGGAGGGCGTAGGATGCGGATGGAGGGTCGTAGTAGGATGGGTAGGCGGAGGTGGGTGAGGTGGTGGTGGTGGTGGTGGGGTTGTATCCTAGCTGCTGCTGCATGGTTGCAGTTGAGCTGACAGAGCTGCGGGGCGAGGGCGAGGTGTCGAGTTTGTGGCAAGCGAAGATGACGGAGCCTAGATATAGATTGTGAATGGAGAAAGGAAGAGACACATGTCAGCATGGGAAGTGATTCAGGGTGTGACTTGTGTGATACATTGCAAGCGACAAAGTGAGACGGGACACATACCGTGCGGGATAAAGATGCTTTCAACTTGGCTGCCGGGTGGAACGGACGGCATGGTTTGTAGGGCCTTGTAGCGGCGTGTGCAGCTTGTTTTGGCGTTGTTGGCGTCTTGACTGTTTGCGCCAATCTGTGCATTTTCAACGAGGTGGGCAAAGTCTTGACCGTTGGGATGCTGGGTGCCCTGGCCTTGATCCGGAGGCCAGCTGAGGAGAAGAGGCCGGCCGTCGCGGCTGTCGAGGATCTGAAAGACGCGGTTCATAGGCGTAGTCGATACAGAACTGAACAGACTGTCGTAGCACTGGCTGATCTGGTGGCTGTCCATGAGGGGCGTGCCGCACCAGTTGGACCAGCCGGTCTTGCAGTGCTCGTCATTGTCTGTGGGGCTGAGGTCGACGATGGCATGGATAAAGCAGAGGACAAGACCCTCGGCAGCCCAGTTGATGACAATATCGACAGCCATGTAGTCGGCATCTAGGGCAATTTTGTCGGCGTCCTGCCATGTCGGAAGGGGCCCGTCGTAACCGAGGAGACGGCGGACCCTCGAAAGGCGGGAAAAGCGCACACTGAAAGAGATCTTAGCCGAGGAGGAGGGAAAAATGATGAAGATTTACCGAGTGACAGAGCCATGAAGGGTTCGGCTGTCGAGAACGCCACCGAGGTCGACCTTGGCGGAGGACTGCTCGTCGGGGTGGACAAAGTCGAGGAGAGGCTTGCCCTTGAGTGCTGGGGCCTGTGCATCGAGATGGGCCTGGAGGACGGGGTCGAGATAGACAAAGTGGAGGTCGGAGTCGAGGAGAGTCCAGTCTGGTGATGAGTGAGTGGGTGTGATCGGAGGCGATCGCTGTTACTCACAGCAACGGGTCTGGCCGAGCTTGGGGAGGGCTTGGGGGTCGGGAGCGGGAGCGTAGGGGGCGTAGAGGCGTCCTTGGGCGGTGTCGGCGGCGGACATGTCGGAGCTCATGGACGCAGGAGCAGAGCGACGACACTTGCACAAGCACACGACACAATCACTAATCATCCGAGACATTTACTCCCATGCAAAAAAACATTTGGGTCGCTGCCGCGGACGGCGACCTCGCACGCGTCCAGGCAAGTCTCGTCGTTCCTCTGCGCTGCCCGCTGACACCCCGCAGCACCTCGTCGACGCCGAATGCAAGTCTCCTCCTCGTCCCTGACACGCACACCGTCATCTCTTCTTTCCAGCACTCGACCCAAACGGCCCCGATGAACACACCTACACCCCCATGTCCGTTTGTCCTTTCCAGTCTACACTCCGCTGACTCTCTCCAGGCACGCAGCCGCGAGCTACGGCCAGCTCGACATCCTCGCCTTTCTCATCTCCCGCGGTCCGTCCCCGAGCCCTTCCCCTCACTCTGACTCATCCCTTCCCCAGGCGGCAACGTGAACATCACCGACTCTGACGGCGACACGCCCCTCTACACCGTCGAAAACATCGACACAGCCCGCTTCCTCGTCGAGTAGGACTGCACACCAGCGTTCAACGCTCGTCGCAAAGGTTTGCCGCCGGCTATGGCATGGAAAACCAATGAATGGTCGATGAGGGAAAGCCCAGATCCATCTGTTATGCTCGTTCTGTTGCGTTGACGGAGATCATGGCGCCAGCGACGATGTATAAATGCGGCCATGTCACAGAAAACGACTCGGAGCGAATGGTCGTGGAGATATCGATTAAAAAAGTACACTGGGGATGACAGGCAGAAGAGGCCATTTTCATGAATTTTCATGAGTTGAAACGGGGTGTACAGAAGGGATACGAGGTCCTGGGAGCGAGAAATGCGAGCGTGGCGATTTTGTCAGGGTGCCAGAGCCTGGTTCTGAGCGCCACGTTTGCGTACAATGTCCGCAGGACCTCTGGGTGCGGCTGAAATTGCACGAGACGACATCAAGGGTTAGAAATGGCACGAATGTGGGGTCCTGAGCGCCACGTCTGCAGAGTCGTGATCAACTTATGGATATCTAGGTGCAATTAAATTTTAGAGGTGGGTAATATGCATGAACACGCTAACTTTATCAGCGGGGACCTCAGTTCGCTAGTAAAATGTGAAGCATAGATTCTGAGCGCCACCTTTGCACTGTCATGCCTCGCCGTACGGCAAGACATTTAGTAACCCGTGCATTTTCTCAACATGAACGCAACTTATAAAGCAGAAAAAAATGAAAATAAGAGCTTGAAGACCTCGTCGTTGGCAGGAGACAAGGTCAAACAGTTGTTTCTACTTGTTGTGCTCCAACTTTTATTGGATCAACTGATTTCGGGCTGCCCTCAAGTGACAAGTTGAATTGACTGGCCAGGCCTAATTATAGTAGGCCATCCGTGGCTAAAAATCTCTTCAACCCTCCATCCTACACCATGTCCGCCTGGCCAACTTCCTCCGCAACGATCTCCACACTGCTCACTCTTTCAGACATAACCACCGCCAGCGCTTCCTTCGACCCTGACTCGGAATACGAGACCCCTCTCCTCCAGCTGCTTTCAGAGGCCCGATCAAAAGGATACGACTCCATCTCTCTCCCTTTGACGACGGACAAATGGAAAGCGCGTTGGGCGGAGATGTGTTTGCTTCCGCCGGGCAGCGACCGGGAGATGGAGATCAGTGCGGAACAGAAGGCGGAGAAGTGGAGGTCGAGGCCGGGGTTCTTGATGGATGAGGTTACGCTTACGAGGCTTGGTGAGTGGGCTTTCCTTTCTGTAGAAGAATGAAGGCTGGAGCTGATGTTGTGGAGTTAGATGAGGCGGAAGGGATAACGGTTATAATTTCGGATTGGCTTGAACTCGATGCGACGGACGATTGGGTCCGTCATGACGCTGAAATTGTTCGTCTTGTCCTCTTCGTATTTCTCTTAAACTAACATTTGCCTATTTTCTTGCGTAGGCATTACGCCAAGAGCTCGCATACGCTTCCTACCTCAACATCCAATCCGCGATACTCCCTGCCCCGCGAAACCGCAACCACGTCGCTTCCTACGCTCGCATCGTCAACTCATGCCTCAAAAACACGCCATATATTCATCTATCTATCCGTTTGCCCATCTACAACCCATCTGTCCTCCACACTAACCCCACATCTGGATCTGCATCATCAAGCCCCCTCCTGAGCGCGAGAAGCTCAAGCTTTTTAAAAACCATCCCCTCTACCCCGAGACCTATTGTATCGGGTAACTCGTCTGAGAAGCTCTCTGCGGCACCCGAGAGCGAGCTCAACGCAATGTGGGAGATGTGGGACCTTATTAGGTCGATATGCGATTATAACACGCGTTTAACACTCAGTATGTTCTCTCATTCCATGGGCAACTAGATGATCTTAGCGTGAATCTAGCACTGGACCTTTCTCTGCCACTTCCAACAACGATCGGAGTGCTGAGCAAGTGGGCAGCCGAGTCAGTGAGGAATATACTCCTCCCCGCATCGACATTCATTGCAAATGGAAAAGGGTACCCTGTACTCCCAAAGACGACACAGTCGTTTATCCGTGAGTGTATGATAGTATGTGTGCAATTTCCAAATTCTCTTTCTTTCTCTTGACGGAGTGTCTATTGTATAGCACTACCCAAATGTTATCCTCTCCGGTGTTGGCGCAGGTATGCACAGCCGCGGTGGAGAGACGGCGTACAAGCAGTATGTACGCCATTTAGAAAAGACGAGCCCTGCAGTGCAGGCCGCTGAGATGGCGGGGACTGTCGAGAATTTCGCACAAGGGTATCAGGATTATTTGCAAGCCCCGTTGCAGGTACGTATCGCTCTTAGTCGCTCGGGGTGTAAATGGATACACTAAACGGGCGGGGTTGTACAGCCTTTAATGGATAATTTGCAAAGTGTAACATATCAGACGTTTGAACAGGATCCGGTCAAGTACCGGCAGTATGAGGAAGTGCGTGTTGACTGTCGGCTGTGGGTCGTATCATGATGTATGATCTTCTTAGGCTATGTATAAGGCCTTGGTTGAATGGACGGGAGAGGACAAAATGTAAGATGTCCTCCGTTTTATTTTCATACTCTTATATTTACTTCCTTCAGCACATTCTGCGTAGCAGGCGCCGGCCGTGGACCCCTCGTCGCTCGTTGCCTAAAAGCAATTGAACGTTCCGGGCGTGAAGCCTTGGTATACGCCGTCGAGAAAAATCCTAACGCCTACGTTACGTCAGTCCTCTTCGCCCGCCCACCATCTGTGTGCCGATAATATTAAAAGCCTGACTACGGACCGGACAGACTACAAGATAGGAAAGAGCGCGAATGGGGCAACAAGGTGCAGCTCCTCTTCGGGGACATGCGATTTATGGATGTCCCAGAACACGTGGATATTTTGGTTAGTGAGCTGCTGGGCTCTTTTGGCGATAATGAGTTGAGCCCGGAGTGTTTGGATGGTGCGATGAGGTTTTTGAAACGTGAGTTTGTGGTGCTATATTGTATGCGCACATCTCTGACTTTGGTGGACCTTAGCAAAGGGAATTTCAATCCCATCGTCCTACACTGCGCATCTTGCGCCATTATCTTCTTCAAAGCTTTTCAATGAAGCCCGAGCAACGAAGGACCTCAAGAGCTTGGAAACGCCGTATGTGGTGATGTTCCAGGCTGTGAATATCTTGAGTGGTGACGGCGGCGGCTTGAGCGGGAAATGTGGTCCCCAGGTGCAAGAGTGTTGGGAATTCGTGCATCCTCGAACAGATCCCGTCCTTGACGATCGAGGTACGACTTGTCTGTCTCGATTTATCATGACGTGACGTTGGGTTTGATCATTTGATATAGGCCTGCCAACGACGAACAGCCATAATGTTCGATCAGCGAAGCTCAATTTTTATATCCCTCATGCTGGAGTGCTACAGTGCGCAGCAGCTTTGATTGATCTATGCGGTAACTGATGGTTCTAGTAGTGGATTAGCCGGGTATTTTGAAGCTGTAAGTTCTGTCTTTTTCCGATCAGTGTAGTGCACCCTTAATTGACATCGCCACCCTTGAGGTACTATATGGAAACGTCGGCCTCAGCATCCACCCGTATCGTAAAGATCAAGTGTCGAAAGACATGCTTAGCTGGTTCCCTCTGTTCTTCCCGTTTAAAGTGAGAGATTCTCAATACCATAGATTTATCTGTCAAGTGACATAGAGGGTATACCAGGAACCTCTCTATCTTCCCAGCAACTGCGAACTGCAGGTGTCTATCTGGCGTCTCACCAACGAACGTCAGATTTGGTATGAATGGCATGCAGAATCATTCCTGTCGAGTCCCATTGTGCAGTTTGAAGCTCCAAGTGCGGCGTCGATCCCCGCTTCACCGATGGGTCCTGTGTTTAGCCCGCTCATTGACGCGGATGATCCGATGAGTGGGCTAAGAGGTCGAATTCAAGTGTTCGATGGAGCGACCCCTGTTTATGAGACCGTGAAAATTGGCCAGACGAGCTTACACAATCCAGGGGGCCGCAGTAGTTGGATCGGGCTCTGAGTGCCACGGCCGCCTTGGCCTTGTGGTGATTACAGGTGATTACTCGTAGTGAAAACTTTTTTGTATGTATGTGGGCACAACTAAGTACCTGTAGGCATATCAACCGGTAACGAAAGGCTTGACAGATGCTCCAATTTGCTCCATTTCAACTCCGCAAACGCGTGCAACGTGGAAGACTGTGATAGACTGTGACGTAAAAACATTCATGATTATTTGAGAAAGTGCTCGCGGACTTTGAATTGAATTGATGCTCCGCTCTGGTAATTCAAAGAAGCTGACCCTGTCGTTCTCTTCACTCTTCTTTCTCTACCAACCTCCTCTTACAATATTTGTGACCCCTCTCTCTGTAATCATGAAGTCTTTCGTCGCTCTTGCCACTCTCCTTTCCCTTGCTCAAAGCATTGTCGCATTGACGATCAATACCCCGTAGGTTCAGTGGCTTCTTGTATTGTGACCAGCTGACAGGACCATTTCTAGCGCCAACGTGGTGTCGTGTCGTCAGTTTCTTTAGATTTTACTCCTAAAGAGTTCAATATTCAATGCTGAATAACTCTTCTAGAGCCCACCCTCTTGACATGGTCGGACGGACAAGCACCATTTTTCCTGTCAATTCTCCCTGGTCAGTGATTTGATCATGATATGTGATATTCCTCTCGCTAACTCCTTTTAGGCGGGCAACCCTCGGCTGCTGCGGTACATACCTTGGCTCATTCGATGCATGCTCTGCTTCTGGTGGCTGACAATACATGGTCTTTTTCATAGATAAAAACGTTCCCGACTCAGAATGGAAACCAGCTCACTTGGAACGTTGATCTTCCACCCAACACCGGAATGTAATACGTTTCTCTCCTTTTCTTAGTTCGTGATCTGATTCATTACGTAGTACCATCTCTTTGAAAGATTCGACTGGTGCTCAGGCGTACAGTGACATTGTCACGATCACTGGTACGGACACAAGGTGAATATTATTGTATACTTTTCCATCCATCATGATCCTTAACTTTGTACCAAGCTGCGAGAACTCGAGCTCGACTGCTTCTGATTTCAGTGCCGGCCCCGCTGCTACTGGCGCGAATTCGTACGACCACTCTACTTTTGTGTTTACACGTGTCCTAACTGCTGTTACTTCCAGGGGTGCGCCTAGCGGTACCACCACTGTTGCTGGCGCCACGACTTCGGGAGGCGCTGCACCTACCTCAGCAAACTCTAATGCTGCGAGCGCTTCCAAGACAACTCCGGCTGCCTCGGCCACTAGGACTAGTGCCAATGGTGCTGCCTCCTCCCAATCTAACGCACCGAGGATGCATCAAGTGAAGGAACCACCGCGCCAGAGCCCGTTGTCAAAGAGGAACCTGTACCTGTCGACAATGCGACAGTCTCTTCTGAACCTGTACAAACCGTCGTCACGGCCGAGGTTCACTTACCCTCTGAAGTCATTTCTGAGGACGTATCTGCTGAGACTAAAGCTCCCGTCTCTCTGCCTGTTGAGATTACTGCCACAACTGTTGAACTTCCTACAGCCAATGATCAACCGCTCGAGGTTGCGTC
Organism: Termitomyces sp. T27; assembly: GCA_017657375.1. Taxonomy (NCBI): domain Eukaryota; kingdom Fungi; phylum Basidiomycota; class Agaricomycetes; order Agaricales; family Lyophyllaceae; genus Termitomyces; species Termitomyces sp. T27. Next base: position 7,222 of record JAGGAW010017294.1, on the reverse strand, counting down.
GTCAACGGAACCCTCTCTGGACATCTCCTCTGCACCTATTACCATTCAGGAAGTCACAGTCGCCGAATCTGCAGCAGCCGACGCAGACGCCCATGCCCCTGCTGGAGTCCCTGCCAAAGTTGAAGAGCCTGTTATTGTCAAGGAGAAGGCTGTGGCAGAGGAGGCTGTTGCAGAGCCCGTCATTCTAGAGGTAGCAGAGCCTGCAAAGGAAGAAGTAGCGCTTGTGACCCCTCCTATCGAGGCTACGATTGCACCAGAGACTCTATCAGCTACTGCACCCAAGGTTGTCAAAGAGTCAGTCGTCAAGCCGAGCACTGCCGCAGAAGAAGAGGTTGCCTCCTCCGTCGCAGAACCCGTTACTGAGAGTGGGGCGGAGCCTGTTTCAAGTGCTGAGGACGCACCTAGCGAAGAAGCCACTGCACCAGAGCCCGTCATCAAAGAGGAGTCGGTGCCTGTCGACAATATGATAGTCTCTTCCGAACCTGCACAACCCGTTGCTGAGGCAGAAGTTCACGTACCCTCTGAACCCAGTTCCGAGGACACATCTGCTTTGACTGAGGTTCCCGTCTCTGTACCTGTTGAGAACATTTCTACCGTCGCACCTGTTGAACTTCCTACAGCCAATGATCAACCGATTGAGGTTGCGCCGTCAACGGAATCCTCAACGGAGATCTCGTCTGCGGAAATCGCAGTCGCTGAGTTTGCAACAACCGACGCAGATATCCATGCTCCTGCTGAAGTCCCTACCAAAGTTAAAGAACCTATTGCTGTCAAGGAAAAGGTCGTGGTAGAGGAAGCTGTTGCGGAGCCCATTGTTCCAGAGGCAGCAGAACCTGCAAAGGAAGAAGTAGTGGTCGCGATCCCTCCCATCGAGGCTACATCAGCTATTGCGCCCGAAACCGAGGCCGTCAAAAAGGCAATGGTTGAGCCGAGCACTGTCGCAGAAGAGGTTGCACCTACCGTTGCAGAACCCGTCACTGAGAACGCGGTTGAGCCTGTTTCGAGTGCCGGAGACGCACCCAGCGAAGTCACTGCACCAGAGCTCGTTATCCAAGAGGAGTCGGCGCCCGTTGACGATGCGATAGTCTCTACTGAGCCTGCACAACCCAGTGTTGAGGCCGAAGTTCACGTACCCTCCGAACCTATTTCTGAGGACACATTTGCTTCGACTGAGGCTCCCGTTTCTGCACCTGTTGAGAGCATTTCAACCCCCATACCTGCTGAACTTCCTGGAGCCAATGATCGGCCAACTGAGGTCCCATCGCCAACGGAACCCTCTGCAGAAATTCCGTCTGCACCTACTACTGCCCAGGAAGTTGCAGTTGCCGAATCTGCAGCAGCTGAAACAGATGTCCATGCCCCTGCTCAAGTCTCTATTGAAGTTGAAGACCCTGTTACTGTCGAGGAAACGGCCGTGGCAAAGGAGATTATTGCAGAGCCCATCGTCCCAGAATTAGCAGAGTCTGCAAAGGAAGAAGTAGCCGAGGGAGCGACAGCCCTGCCTAGTGCTTCTGAGGCCATTCGCGAAGAAGCTTCTATTCCACCTACACCTGACGTTCAAGACGTAGCTCCCGCTATCTCCGAGCAGGTGGTGACGAGTATTGAGGCTGAATCAGTTGAAGCCTCAAACGAATCAGCTGAGGTTTCTCAACGAGCCTCCGCCGCCGTAGAACCCACCGGCCCCTCTGAGGACACTCGTGAAGCTGTTCCGACTGTAATCATTCAAGACGATGTAGCTTCAGCGACCGTTAGTCCTGTGGTCGAGAAGCCAAGTATCGCAGCAATTGCGGATGCACCAGTCAGCAACGATATTGTACCTTATACAAAGGAAGTATCCCCTCCTCCTCAGACTGCGACAGCTGAAGAATCTGCGGCGAAGAATGTGGATATGTTATTGAATGTGGCACCGGCTGCTGACCGCCCGGAGTCCGTTACCGAGCAGCCCATTCCTGTCTCTTTACCTGCGGAGCAACCACTCAAGGATGTGATCATCGAGGACTCTACTACTGCCAAAGATGAGGAGCATGCACTGACATCTACAGTCCCTGTGGAAGGATCTCTGATTGTCCATAACGAGGACATCACAGTCATTGAGACTCCTTCCTCCGAAGTTGGGCGAGAACATCCCGCTGTGGAGAAGACGCCAGTCTCAATGCAGGAAGTATATCCTGTTCTCTCAGAAGACACCCAGTTTATTGCTGCAACTACTTCGAAAGATTCACCTTCCGTGGAGACACCAGCCGTCGTTGCAGAAGAACGGTCTGCAGAACCAAAAGAAGTTATCGCCGAGCCGACGTTGGCTTCTGAAGAGCCTATCAAAGCTCTCGTGGTTGAACCTGTGACAATCAGCGATGAGACTGGTGATCAAGCAACGCCTTTCGTAGGAGATACTTCCGTTCCTGTCGTAGATCGAGAAACTGCGAGTCCTCGAAAGGGAGGCGATGGCACTGAACAATCCGGAGCGGTTATTGACCAAGACCCTGTTTCACGGGAAGCAGACGCTGAACGCCAGCAAGTCGTTCCCGCCGTCGAAGAAGCTCCTATCCCACCTGTAGCAATAACAACAGCTGACGAGCCGAGTTCAAGTCCAAAAATTGCCGTATCCAAGGATGATGACTCTGTCACTCAGCAAATAGAAGGATTCTCTGCTGTCGAGGAAGTTGCTCTGACCCCTGTGCCGGACGTTTCATCCGCCAAAAAGGAGGCGGTCGTCGTTGAACAAGTGCAGGCTGTTCCGGTTGAGGGAGGTACGCCTATCTCGGTCGAAACTGTTGATGAACCTAATGTTGAAGAAAGTGCCTCCGTTCCCGTTGCAGAAGTTCCGACTCGACAAGAAGAGCTTCGAGCAACTAACGAAGAAAGTACTGTGACAAAACAGGCAAAGGTGGTGGTTGAATCAGAGGGCAAAGTCGAACTACCTGAAGACGTCCCCATCGTCGACAGTAGCGTATTGGAGGAAGTCATCCCGGTAACCACGCCAGATGTTGCATCAGCCAAGGAGGCTGTTGCTGAACAAGTGCAGGCTGGTGCAGTCATCGAGGAACATGCCACGACCACTGTTGAAGCTACTGTCGAGGAAGCTATTTTGGCTTCTGCGGCCGAAGCTGCGGTCACCAAGCATCAAGAGACGCCTGTGGTCATCGAAGAAAGTGAGCAACTCAAGGAGACCACTTCACAAGATCAAATTGAGCCATCCAAAGACGTCGTGTCCACCGCTAACAGGTCTAGCATTGAAGAAGCCACCTCCACTGAAATTGTCACCGTGCAGGCCACAGATACCCCTCCCATCACTACAACCGTCATTGCTGAAGAAACACCAGCCGAAGAACAAGCATTGTCTCAGGACGAGGTAGAGGTAGTTATCGCTAGTGTTCCCTCTGTTGCAGAGCCCGCAGACGTTGCAGAAGCTCAAATCGAAGCAGGTTTGATATTTCTAACATTATTGTGTGCTCTCCATCTGAGCAAATTCTCTAGCCAACGTCTCGGAATCGGTCATCGAAGCAGCCGGTCAGATCAACAATGAACTCAAGGTCGGATTGTTTGTGTCATTTGTATATCCGAAATTCATAGAAAGGGTTAGGAAACCGCCGAAGAGGATGTCGCGCTTGACATAGGAGCTGATGTCGAGCGGCCCAAGTCTCCTTGGATGCCTTCCTTCCAGGTTACCACCATCGGTCGTGGTGTTTCACCTGACGAGCAACTGAGGGTGCCTAACGTGGCTGAGCCTGTAGTCAACTCCTTCACAGAAACTAAAACAGAAACTGCAGAAGCAGAAGAACTGGATTCAGTCGAGAAGGTATCCACATCTGTACCAGTGACGACCAATGGAGAAGAATATTTGCAAGATGTCGGACAACCTGTCCTCTCACCTCCTCAGGTGAGCCTGTCAAATTCTGACAAGAGATAGGAAGAAACTTATCATATTCAGTTGGTCATTGACCAATCATCGCTCGTCGAATCGGTTGCGGAGGAATCGTCCGAAGCACTGACAGAAGAGTCTCGACCAAGGACACCTTCGTTTTCCGTTGGTACTCAAGATGACTCACACCCAGATCATGTGAAACTTGAAGAGGAAGCACAAGAACTGACTACACGCCCCTGGACTCCATCATATTCTGTTCACTCTCAAGGTAGCCCTCTTCCCGTCCAGGCTAGCCTTGTCGAGGAGCCTACGCAAAAGGATGAAGAATCATTTGTCGATAAAGATGAAACAGCTGAATTAGAGGAGATGAAGTTCGCAGACAATGAAGATGCACCTATAACAACTTCTAATGCTCCTCCTGACCAGCAACCGCAAAGTCAAGAGGCCTCTGCAAATGCTTCCAGCGTGAAGCAGGAGACACCTGCAGAGGTCGCACCTCCTTTGACCACTAATGTGGAAACCAAGTGCCCTACTGAGCCGAGAGGTCCCTCCGCTCAAGCTGCTTTCGACTTCGTTCACACAGAAGTAAAAGATTCGTCTGAAGCGATTGCCGCCAGCATGGAACAAAATAGCTCAGCACACGTCCTTCAAGTGGAAGATGATGTTAGCGATAGTCTTACCGAGACTGCCGCGTCAGTCACGAATACCCAAGTTCCCCCATTGGTTTTGAATGCCAGCAAAGAGGTGCCAGCGGTAAGTATATTTCTCGGCCCTCGATTCTGATGTTGACGCTTTGTAGCCCTCCGTTTCTGCCTCTGAACAGATCTCGGAAGGGCTAGCCCCTCATGTCGATGAGAAGCTAGCATCTCCTTTGGTGGCATCATATTCCGTTATTGTTCAAGGCAGCCCGGTTCAGGAACTTCCGAATCCTCTCGACAAAGAAACAGTTGCAATTGCTGAACCTGGTGCGACAAAATCAGAAGATGTCGAGTCAGAAGCTGCCGTTGCTGAAGTACCGACTATTTCGGCCAAAAATGCCATTGAGACTGAATCTCAGGATCACGAGGTTCTTGTCTGAATTCGTGTTGCTGCAGATACCCATTTACTCATTGTCTTTCCCTCTAGGTCCCTAGCGTCGAAACCGCAAAGGCTGAAGTAATGACAAAAACATTAGAGGAACCACCTGAGGACTCCACAGTTAAAGAATTTTCAGCTGCTCCTACTCTGTTGGCTGGTGGTGATCGAGTAGAGGTACGTTTCGGCATCAACGTGCGGCATTAGCCAAATTGCTAATGATATTGTCAGGAACTTCCCGTCGCAGCTACTATTGCATCGGAATCTTTCACAGACCCAGATAACCAGGAGTTAGTAAAGAGCCTACGAACCAGCCAGCCGTTCGCGACCCCAGGGACTTCCTCAATGAATGAAACAGAGTTGAACAAGTTCGAGCCACTAGCTCCACTTATTCAACAGAGAGATAGTTCTAACAACAAGCTCGCCGAGGACTCGTCGGTGGCCGTTGACGTTGTGAAGACGGCCGTGAAACCAGTCGGTGAAGTGTTCCCTACCACTGAAGAACTTGTTGCCGAACAACCAAAGAAGTCAAAGTAAGCCTTACTTATCTCTAACATACTGTGATGCCGATAGTTATCAGATCTTCTGGTCTCCGTCTTATTACTTCGAATGAGGACGCAACTACTGACGGTTCTTCGGCCTCGCCGGACGCCATTCCTCCCGCTACAGACCGTTCCAGGCTGGAATCAACTGCCTCTTCACGTCTCTTCCCGGGAGCCTGGTTTTCGCCGTCCAAGACTGTGGATGAAAGCCGAGCTTTCTTGGAAGTTGCTCGAGGAGAATTTACTGCCAAAAAACTCGCTGCCACAAGTGACCCCTCGATCGATGAAGGTCCCTCAGTGGCCGAATTATCTACCGAGACCCAAGATGAAGCAAACGAGGAACCCCGCCCTGCCTCCAACGAGCGGAAGAGTCGATGGTGTGTTATCATGTGAACAAGAACTAATCTCTACCCAACTCTTCTTTACGATCGTTATGATTTCTTATTCTATTTACCCTGCATCTATTCTCCTAATGTTCTTTGCATTTGCATCCTGCACATATCTTCATATTTGGAGCTACATTCGTATGGATATCCCTGTTTAATTCAATCTAAGTATCTTGCTCTTGCTCAAGTATCATGAACGATCGACGATGTTCTCGACTCTTTCGGGCGGGTATCTTACATATGTAGAGATTGAACGTCGTCGTTGACAATTTCGTTTACAAAATACTGTGGCGCAGTGCTGCGGTGAACACGAGTGGTTCATGACCGTCCGAATGTGTCAAGTTCTTTGCGTAAGGATGTATTAAAGGCTGTAGAGCTCAATAATGTTCGGCATCTATCCTAAAATGGTGACCATCCAAAGGTGTAATTAACAGCTCGAAGTACCACATCTCCATACGAGGCACGCCTTTTGGGCTGCGCAGTACATCGAATAAGATAGATACATCGCAAGCCAACCAGATAGATGGAAACAGTGTGTACTCATGATGTGGGTAAAGCGGGTCGAGTCGTTCACAAAGGTCATACGTATGTGATATTACTCCAACCCAAATTGCGCACCCATCTGTCACTCTCTTGTGTCTCTCAGACTGCCACATCGAACTGCAACCGGGTTTATGCGCCTGATGGCAAGGACCTGATCCAAAACTTGACTACGAGCTCACCCCTCGAGCAAGAAACCTCTCGTCGAGAGAAAATTTTGCCCAAAAGATGTAAAAGTCCGCCTTCACATTGTGATATGGCGATGATGACTTCCCGTGAAGATAAGAAAAATGAGGCAGTAGTAGCGGTTGTTATCGGCCTTTGGAAAGAAAGTCGTGCTCTAGTTGCGCCAAAAATTGATCAGCATCAGAGGCTGGAATTGCCTTAGTTTTGCCCTTGTCGCGTCCCGATTTGGTCTTCGCTTCAAGAGTAGCAAGAGGATCCAATGGTGCTGGAGACGGGGAGGGCACATGAACAACCGAGGCTGAGCCCATTGGCGTAGATGCTAACGGTGGTTGCAACACTGAAGGATCAGTCCTATCTGTGACCTTTCTGCGCTTTGCATCCAACAGTTTCCGTCTCTCCTCCAGCTCCCTTTTCCTCTTTTCCATTGCCCGACTTCGTCCCCCGTCCCCAGCGTCCTGCATGCCTTCGATTTCGCCTGGTCGTACGTCCACTGCACCTAGCTCTTGCCGAATTTGACCCGTCTCCTCTCGCGCAGCCTTAAGTTCCTCCATCTGTTTCCGCCGCGTCTCTTCGTCGCCGGAAAACTGGTAGAAACCAGCACCTTTGGCTCGATTCTCCTGTGACGCGTCATA
>JAGGAW010017293.1:0-19590 GCA_017657375.1 Termitomyces sp. T27 | reverse complement strand
GGGGTGTTAATAACAGTTATTAACATGTTATTAACATTGTATATATACACATGTAAACAATGGTCCACTTATTCACCGAACCCTAGCGGTCGCATCACGCAGTACGCATTGATGGGGCTTACCGAACGTACCAATTTGAGTATCCGACAGAATCTGCCGTGTGACCAGAGTGTGACCTGGTCGCGTTTTTCGCCCACACAGCTCGTCACTTCAGTATGACAGGGGCAGGGGGCGTGACACACTCATTCATCGGAGACTCAAAATTATGTGTTATATAATTACCATCAATGCGTACTGCGTGATGCGACCGCGTGCTGCGGCCAACTTTGAATCTCCCTAATATAACCATCAATCTCAGTCTGCTCGATTTCTCCTCTTTTGTTCGGCCTTTTTTTCCAGATACAATTCTGTCCCGTGTTGACAAGTTTCAAGGACCCGTATCTATATATGACCATGCGGTACTCGGAGTTAAGTACTTGCTAACTTGAAGGTCGTCAAGAGTAGCGTCACTGTATGTATGTGTTTGTCAAGTGTTTCCGGATATGGTTGACTCACATATTTTTCCAAAAATATGTGGTGTGACCCGAGTCGTGACTTTGCCAGCTTTGCCCGGCGCCCATCGCTGTTTTTGATGCCCGGGCTACATATCTATCATTGGCTACATATGTATCATTTGATTCCTCCATGATTGTGTCTGCTAGTGTCTGCTCCACGACAAGAAACATGCGGAAACTCCACGAATGCACCTCGAAAGGAAGCGAAAGGATTAGGGGTGCTCGTCATTTAGTCGAATTATTATCGTCCGGCGACGCAAAACATTACTATAAACAAATAACCGTTAACCGCAACTTTGATCTATATCTTATCACACTCAAAAGGTGCACCACCGATCCTTAGACCGATTCTTCGTGTTCCTGCACATTCATGTCGCAGTCAGATGCCGTCGCGGTCGACAACTCAGAATTTACAAGCATTGCAGGCAATCTGTACGTGACTAACTTCGATTTTTTTTATTTGTCTGGTTTGCTCAGGGATGTTTGGTCATTCAGGATGGCAGCGAAAATGTTCTCTCTTGCCTCATGTGGTCGGTTCTTATTACTTGTATCCTTTTTACCTCTCATTAGATCATTTAAGTGATGCTTTTTTATGACATCGTTCTCACAATGGGCGACGAGATAGAACGTATCTGGTCGAGAAGATTTACCCCGCTAACGATTTTATGGACCATAGTGAGTTTCATGGCTTTTCCCAGTTGTTTGAATTGCTGAAAGTGATGCCTACAGAATCGTTACGTTACACCATTGGGATATATCGTCATTATTGTCTGCAAGTCTACGTCTGTATCTTGTTCGTGAATTCAAAATACCAATTCAATGACTAGCATTCCATGATTCGTGGAGCAAGGCGACATGTGACCGCTATGTCTTGTTTCCAGAGGCTCTGAAGGTGGTAACATCATTTGCAATTGGAGGTATGTCCGTCAGTCCTTCTGTACATCCCAATCCGGTCCAAGCCGACCCTTCAGCTATCTTCATACTGCGCTTGTATGCCATATACTCTAGGAATCTGGTTGTGGCTATTCTGGGTAGCCTGTGCCTTGCTGCAGAACTGGCAGTGAAGATAGTACGTGGCTAGCTCCAAAGATCATAGCTACTCGTAATCTGAGTTTGATGCAGTGGTCATTCACGGATGGTACAAGCCTCACCCTCCCAGAAGGTGGGGTTCGCATTTACCATGATCAGGTCGATGATGAACTTATTTTGAACCTAGGTCTTATCGGCTGCATCTTGACAGGACGAACACACATGTCAGTATATTATGCCTGGAGTAATTTTTCGAATGTTTACTCAAGTCGGTGCAGACGCATGGCCTTCACATGGATTGCGGAATTAATCTTTGGTAGCTTGTCGTGGGTGTGATAACTGTTCCTGGGCCTCTAATCCTTATCACCAGATTCAATTATCTTCTTTGCAACACTGTATCGCGTATTACAACAGACTCATCGACATGACGCTGGTACAAATCTTTGGGATCGTATACTCATTGATGGTATGATCATTTTCTCCTTATTCACAGATATTGTTCTGAAATTTGAATGGCATTTTCATCGTAGGAATCATGTATTTTGGGGTTATATTCATTGTGAATCTTGTCACGGTCCTTATCTTTATGGTGAGTGCACCTCTTCGTGCCTTGACGCGATCCTAATTCAATGTTCCAGCTTGCACCTGTAAGTTACTTGATTGCCAATCCTGCGAGCAGGTGACCAATTTCTATGATACAGCCTGATATCAAAGCTATTAATGCAAGCTTCAGCACATTGTAGGCTGACTTATCCTTTTCTCTCTCCGTTGATGATGAAATCCTTCTACGTCTAGAATTACAAGTCTCATGGTTTCACGGTTAGTTCTTAACCTTCGGGAAAGCTCTGATTAGAGGGTTATACAGTCAGATGGAAAGGCATCTGAGGGCGAGCGGATCCCCATGTCAATATCTCGCTGATGCTCGAGCAAGTTAGTAATGTCCTTGTGGTTTTTACGGAACTTCAGATATTTACACGTGTAGAAATGGAACATGGCGTCTCGTGGCCTGTCACGGTTTGAGAAGGCCTTTCAATATGACAATATACGCTACGCACTACTTTACACTGAGAGTGTCAACAGAACACATATACCTACCAGTGTGGAAAGGTTGAAGCTTTGAGGCATGGACAACTTCCAGAGCCCGCCGTCGAAGAACCCAATAGGAGCCAGTGCACTCCATACGTTGATGGTACATGACTCCTCGTTATTCGGGTTCATCTGTTCTTTTGTTGTGCATGTGAATAAATCTACCACACGCAGCCCGAGAAATTGTGGGAAACTGGCTTGAAAGTCACAGCCTCGAGGCGGCAGCACTCGGAGTTCAACGTCATTCATCCTATTTATATCATGGTGGCTATACACCTACGTAAGAATAGAAAAGTTGAACGGGATCCCATCTTAACATCCGTTCTATCCGCTTCACAGGCCTCAAAGCTAGTTGACTCTATTTTTCGAGAGGCCCCCTTTGTAAATGGCCAATTGGTGCGGATCGATTTCCCTGGAATGTGCTCTCATTATAACGATAACGTCTAGGTTTGATATCTTCTCCCTTACCTTGGTATACCTCTCCTTCTCCTGTAAAGGATGATATATGTAATATCCCTCAGACTCTGTCTCTCGTCAGTGGTGTCATCTACGCCATTCTGCTCGTCTCAAGAAAGATTTCCGAGAGCATGACCACGACTCAGGAGAAGTACGTCGGGCGTTATCCATCAATATGACCTGGATCTCATAAATTATTCCTCTGTTTAGCCTAAGAAACAAAGGATATACGATTTCTCGCGAGGGGATGTCGGTAAAAACATCAAAACGCTTCGAGAGATCAGACTATGTGGACGCCACACAACGGTATGTCCTTCGACTTTCCATGACGAAGATGCTTATAATAATGCCTGTCCATTCACCAGAGGCTTCGTGAAAGCTTACGGTGCTGCGTCATTTGGAAAAGATAGCATTGGGTCCGTGGGTCATCAGGAATTCAACACTTCGAAGCGAAACAGCCGTTGAATACGAAACGCGTCCTCCACCTCTGCCGGCTTGAAGCCCTGTAGCGTTATACTGTTCCAATATCGAACACCAGTGTACACGTTCGCGAAAAGGGGTCTCCCGTGGTTCTCTGCTTGCGATCATCCTTTCTCTTGGTTTCGGAAATACTTCGTTCTCCGCACATAATATCAACTTGTATCTATAAGGCTCTTGCCTCACTTGTCCTTTGTATTGAATTATCTATCCATAACGTTTTGAAATAACTTGCATCGCACAGGAGGACAAAGCTAGATTGATCAGTGTTGTGCGTAAGCCAGCCCATTGCAAGACTTGATCGTCTAGGAAACATTAGACATTTTCTTTTAGGTATTCTGCCTTTATTCTCCATATCGGAACCGTTAGAAAGACTCCAAGAAGCTTTTCGTGTCGTGGATACGCTCCCACTGATGATCCTTTAAGCTTATCTATCATCTTATTCCAGTTTTCCATCTTTTTTTCTCCCGCAGACGAAAGACCCGGGTAAAGATGCTCATCTTGGAATTTAAGAAGTCCCTGTAGGACCGCTAGATAGCTCTTCAGGCAGACAATATAACCACACATGAAATGGGCCGGGCCCGGCCGGGGGGCCATTCGTCAAGATCAAACGAAAGATTTGAGAAAGAAAGATGATAAAGACATACAGAAGATATTTCGAGAGTACGTGATATCCTTCAATGGTATCCATCATTGGTTTCCGTCAGTGACTCAAGCCTCTCTAACAGCGGCATGTTTACGGACAATCTCTCGAGCCTGAAATTGAAATTATGGCGAGATTACCGTGGATGACTGACATTTGGAGGCTGGAACGAACTTTGAATGATCGGAGCAGAAGAATGAGTGCAGAAAGGAATACACACACCTATAGTATTTCGCCCAATTCCACCGCAAAAGTTGACTCAGAAGGCCGTAATTAGGAAGGCATTTCCTTTCACTTTCACGGTGCTTATGAGGCGCCCAGTACCGTACCTTGCCAGCTCCGGGGTGCCCGGCGACTTGTATCAAATTTGGATTCGGCGACCTCGAAGAAGTGATTTAGTAGCAACGCTAGTACTCACTTTGATTCTCAAACCATGTTTCCAAGAGACTTATACCTCTTCCCGCATTGATGACTTAACGAACATAAACTTAGTAGTGAACAAGGGCCCGAAAGACATGGTCGTGGGTAAGAGCTGATCAAACGAGCGTCGCCCGATGTTGTGTTTGAACACGTTCTTAAAATGCTTCATAACATGTCCATCTCCCGAGTCTAGGATCATCGGATGGCTAGGGTACTTCCAAACTCTTCCCATACCTTCACCTTAATACGCTAACTATTTTGGAGCGAATAAATCAAAGAGCTTGATCTGCATTATCGCCTAACGGTGCTCAATTCCTGCGTATTGAAATTGGTAAAATGATTTTTGAATATGTTTGACGTTCGACCTAGCAACTTCCTATTGTTTGCTGATGAGTCGCAAAAAGAAAAAAAAAGAATACAGCAAAGAGATACCATTATCATATGGTTCCACTAATGATTCCTGGTGTTGCTATAGATGATTTTCGTTCTTGTAAATCAAGAAATAATCCAAGATGAAAAAGGTCTCGCATCTTTCTCAATCGTGAGCGATGAATGCAAATAGTGAATCTTATTGCGCGTCCATCAAACGAGGTCATTCAGCGCGTTCGCAATAAATCAGCTCTTGGTTTGTGTCTGGGCTTGTATCTTCTGCTGTAGTATATTCGTCAAGTATGCCATATTGTCCCTCTTTTTAGCGATGGTATCCTCCAACGTCTCAAGGTTTGTACGAATGTACTCGACTTTATCTGAGTAATGCTTGAGGGCCTGTGGGCGCGTCTATGGTGGCTCGATGAGGATCACGATTATAGATCAGAGCCGTAACACACCTTCTCGACAAAGTACCCAGTACCAACATCGACGATGACATGATTCGGGTCAGAGAGCTTTCCGGGGATATATAGTGAGTTGGTCAATGGGACGAGGATGGTTTTGTCTACGTGACATCAACATACAAGAAATCAAGGAATACGTAGTGAATACACACCTGCATTCTCAAGCTTGACCTCACGGACGTTCTCTATGCAGGCTTTGAATTTGGCCTGAGCTTGCTTAAGCTGGGCAAACGAATTGGTGAGATGGTTGAGTTCCTGTGTAGGTTGTCTAAATTGAGTGGGTTTCAGAGGAATCCGCAAGTGTACTAACATCTTCAAGCTGCTTGCGGACATCTGCAAGCTGCGTAACGTCAAGGTCGTTGACGCTGACTGTCTGGCTGCCTTGGGACATGATGATGGGGGAAGAGATTTGTCACGGCCGCGTGACCGTTATTGCGGCGTGGCCGGGCCGGGCCATCACGCGTCAACGTTCAACGTTCAACGTTCAACTTGTTCAACGTTCACCACCACGAAGACTCCCAAGTCTCTGCTGGGGGAGAGTACTGTACTAAGTATTATCGGCTGCCTCCAAGCATCGGCCGTTGCTTGCCCTACATATAACCTTTCTACCGCGGGTCCATCAGAAGAGGTATCAGCTGCCCCGTTTGTCGGAGCCGCGAGACATTTGAGCTTCTTAAGTTCATCGGTGAATACGAACCCATCCACGACCATAACGACACGCCCCCAGCTCAGACCCATCCGTGCATATTTTGACTGAACACTAAATTTCCCTGTGGACGCTGAAATGACGGCCATCCCTCAAGATCTCGGTAGGATCGACCCTTGCCTCAAGTTACCGCTCGGCTAACGGAACGGTTTAGTTGCGATCTTCCATGCCTCGTTCCATCCAACTCAGGGTAATCTCGTTGACTGGTCTCTCAAGGCAAGCGACGGTTTGTCCTCACACTTACAACTGCATTCCACGACCTCTCATCGACACTCTAGATCTAAACCTTGACAACATTGAGTTCAGCGTCCTCCCAAGTGGGTTACATCTCGTTGACCGCGATGTTGTGTACGTTTGTCGACACTTTTCATCGCATCTTCTTCTCAATGTCATATCCCTAGATATTTCACAAAAGACGGCCAACACGGCGTGTGTATCTTCCGTCGCCGGAAGACTCAAGAACAAGGACAAAGGGGATTTCGTCTCTCATCTCTCGGCGTCCTCCTTGCCCGTTCTCGGAGACCACGTCCATGGAGACACACGGCCGCTCTCAAGGACCTCCTCACGATCATCTACGACCAGTGCGAAGAAGTAGGACTAGTACAACCAACAGAGAGCCAATGGGAGCCCGCGTGTGCCTTTTTCGACGAGCGAAAGATACGAAGAATAGATATAAGTGGGTGGAACGACTGGAATCAAGATCTCAGCGACGTAAGCCATCTTCTCATTCTCTTCAGCTTCTTGTTATTGACTCCCAAGATAGCCCTCAGAGTTTAGTTCCCATCCAACTCTCCACCTCTCACATCTCCTCCGCATCCTCGGCCCCTCCTCTCTCACAATTTACAGGCACGTCTTAGGCCGACGGCGTATCCTCATCTACACTCAACCCCCCGTCGAGGCCGCTTGCATCCTCTGCTATGCCGCAGCAGACATGTGCTACGAAACTCAATTCTCTACACCAGGACGTACACGGGATCCGCTTAGTGTGCTTGGGATGGTCACGCTCAGTGATATGAACCGTCTCGGAAGTGAGTCTGGGTGGATCGCGTGCACAACGGATGCAATTTTCCTCGAAAAGCCGTCATGTTACGATCTCCTTATTGATCTGACGCACTCTGGTCCTCGCCCTGCATTTTACGTCTCCAAGCTCGTTGTTCCTCCGCCGTCCCGAGGACAGACGCATCGTCTCTCAATAGCGCATTTTCCATGGAGTGATGTCAAGCTCGTGAGTGTCCTTGTCGTATGTAGTCTTCGAAATTTCCTTCGCTGATCAAAAGATGCAGTGGAACGAGCTTGACAGAATTTTACAGCTTGGTCATGACCGATGTTGCTCAGAGAACGACAATGAGCCCCTAGCACCAACAACAATGTCTCGGCTAGGAGCCGCATGGGCGGACATATGGCGCGTGTACGAAGACGTATGCGTCGTATGTGCGGGGGTCTGGATGGGACTGGGGTGGCGGCCCGGTGCTAGTACAAGCCGACGAGGTGCAATAAACCTCGAAGGGGATGACGATCTTGGCCTCAGCGCGTCGGGGAACACAACACATGAGGGGTCGTATGTCCGTAATCTCGGTATGGGGATCGAGGGTCGACCGAGCGGAAGCACGACGACGCGTGTGATGCGGCGCTCGAGCGCGATGTCGTGGTCTAGTGGGCGGGCGACGGTTGTGGGTGCACCGGGTGTTGATGAGCTCGGTAGTTCGAAGACGCAGCAAGGGACGTCCTCATCTAGAGGGGAAGATAGGGGAGATGCGGACGAGGAGGAAAGAGCAGACCGACAACTTCGTACGACGCTCGCGCTACTACAGACTCTGCATACGCACACGGCGTTTCACCTCGCCGTGCTTGCTTCGTTCTTACCCCCTCCTGGTTCCGAGTCTTCGTCTCCGGGCACAGTGTACCTCTATCCCAAGGATATAATGCAGTTCGAACTGGCCCCACTGAGCTCAAATGATGCAAAGTACCTTGAGTGGTTGTCCCAGGAGTATGCAGGTGGTATACAGGTTGTGATACAGAGAGGGTGGAGGGATTTAGTGGGGGCGTTGCTGGGATATACCTAGATTTTGATATACCCTTTTCACGAGTGTGTTGATTTTTGGTATTAGTGGGTTGGTAACCCTCGTTGAACTGAGTTTATATCTGTACTTCACAAGCGTCAATTATTTTCATAGGTATTCGGAGTCGACCAGTGGGATTATGGAGTCGGTCAACGATCAACGATAGGCATCACCATCTACAAACTCACAATCCATGAAGACTTTTTTGAGTACGGACGTCGGATATCATGATCCATGTTTCTTTGGGACCCTCGAGGCCACGCCGAGCCCAGAGTTTTAGGACTTCGAGTGTTAAATCTGAATTTCTCCAGCATTAAGCCGGGACAGGACGTAGCCCGAGGGAATGCAAACATAACATCGTTATCGTCTACCCAATCTCTTCGTTGCTGAGAAACGCAAGGAATTTTTCTAGGCGTTGGAACCCCAGTCGTCCCTAACCATTGGCCCGTCTCATTCCGATGTCGGATGCGGTCACTTCAAACTCGCAGTCCTGGCTGGGTTGATTAAACGTAGTCTGTCTGTTCCTGCAAAGATGAAATACTGGTATACCCTCATTCTACTGAAGGGTAGGATGAACCGCAGATAAGATCGGATTTTGATTCGGTATATGCCGACGACCACTACCTCTTTGTTCCACTCCCGCTTTGTCCATCCTGACTGAGATTGTCATAAACCACTGGTATCTCTTGGACTATGAACACGCGACGTGGCTCTATGCACTCTTTACAGTCTTTTTGAGTTGTTATTCTGCATGTCACCAGAGACGTCTGACGTTCATTATTGTGTTTATATCCACTCATAAATGAACGAAGGCCAAGTTCTCCTCCAACATACCCTCTAAAAACAATGAATCAATCACACCGCTGCCAGACTTCTCTTTGAGCTTCGCGACCAACGTCTTTCTGCTGCCAATCTCATTTTATTTCGCTTGAGCCACCTTGGCCACCTTGGCCATTGAAAGAATCCCGTATGTACATATAGATTCCATTATAGTTTGACGTCAGGGCCTAGCCGAGTTCACGCTCCTTTCTTCTCTCGTGGATCTATCGAGTTCATCGTCTTTTTGTCTTGGTTACCACGAGATACTCTTCTAATTATGTCTACGGTCAGTGTAACGGAGAAGATCACCCCGCATGGAGCTTGTGGTATGTCTTTCCAAGATATCATGTAAGTCATAATCGTTTTCACCCGAGTATTTGACACTAACGTCAACGCAGAACTTTAATCAATAATTATAATGAAAAAGCAAGTGATGAAGTACATCCGTTGGTTTTGGAGGCTGTGTAAGTGGTTTTTGCGGTGATATATGATGAATAAATATGAACTTCAGTCCCGTGTCATATAGAGTGCAAATCGTGCTTGCGATGGGAACCACAGAGGAATGTGTCTTGAGAACCAGTGATGATCCTTCGGCTTGCTATGAAAAGTCCCCTGCTTCCATGGCTCCTACTATTCCTCATTCAGAACCAATCCCTACCCTTACTGCCCCCATTGTTTCCACTGCATCCAAACACTCCACCCCCTTCTCTTCCGAAATTCAATCCACCAATCTCGCCTTTTCCAGATCAGGCTGTAAGGAAAGCAAGCATACAGGCTTGAGGATCAGACAGGCAAAGAGCTTTCACCAACACCCATCTGTTGTATTGGTAGCCGCTTATAAGACAAGACTGAATTGCATAGGTCCTCATGCGACCGTTCTGCGTCTCGCGATTCCGCAAAGGTCAAGAAACAGTAACTGCAAAAGCAGGTGGAGCGTGTAACTTGGTGCGGCGCAGCCTTCATGCATTCATTACTCGTCTTGTTGGGCATTTTACTCATTATAGTCTTATCGTACATGATTTATTTATTCTCTAATCGGTGCTTACAATATAATCTCAACGCTCACTTACACTAACTTTAATGTGCCTACCCTCCCAGTTCTCCGTAAATGACAATGTGTTTTAACTCATTCATTGAACAATAAGCCATCATACTAATCATTTGCAATACTTGCTTCAGACATCAGCAAACCTATGGATTGTACCATCACTAACAGGCCACCATCTGCCATCCCCACCACCTAGGTCTAAAAACCTCACCATCTCGGTAGTGATCTCTATGTTTCCATTGAATCTCATATAACAAAGTATTTTTGAGGATATAGTATTAGCATAGTCATTGAATTAAATTTGTTTTCACCCACTTTGAGCCAGTCTGAGCCCCTGAAAAAAATTTATTGCATCATAGTCCTCAAAAGGTGATTACAGCAAGGGGGATAGCAATTTGTCATATCAGGTTGGGTAGGTAGGTCAAGGCCAGATGCTGTTAAAAATTTTTTGGAGGGGGTCAGTATATCTCCTGAAATGGAAGTATACAATGAAAATCTTCCTCTCTCTAAGGCTCAGCACTTTTGTACATGTCTTTTTTGTTGATTAACAAATATTTTACCATGATAGCAGACTGGTGAATGCATTTTGAAACCCATTATGGTGAGATCAAGGCGAAATACAAGGCTCAACATCCTTTAAACTTCATCCCAACACTGCCTGTAGATACAAGGAGCAATGACTACAATGTAATTATAATGCATGTCAAATCATACAGCTATACATATTCACATATATCATATAGCCCACGGCCATGGGGATCTTGAATCTCGGTTCTAGACACCGGCACAGAATTTCCCTGTGATCCAATACCCCATTTGGTAATATTTGTAAGCAGATAGGTAGGTAAGTCACCTCTACTGGCCTTAAAAAATTTTTGACCTGATATGTTTTATTTTATTTTTGCACCCCCCTTGGATCACAGTGTAATAATGTGTACTGCATGACATTTGCCTCACTTCACTACTTTTTAGGATCTGTACTAGAACAATTCTTGTCCTGTAACCCAGGTGCCTCTTCCAATACTTTGTGATGATAAGGCTAATTGTGTAGTGATGGTGAGATGGTGGGCTGGTGATTGGCCCACCAGCCAGCCATCAGATTGTAGGTTTGCTGATGGACTCACTGCCTGATTTTTGCAGGACTCACAGCTCACTTTCCCAGGTATTGACCTGCATCGAGCCATTGTTCTAGCTGCAATGAGGGTCAGAATAGAAAAGTTGAATCAGAGAATTCGTTGTGTGATGTATCCTGTATTGCCTTGAGAGGATTCAAATGCATATGGGTACTTTTTGGATGGAAGATGATATATTGTTAGGATTTAAGATGTGACTCCCATATTGAACTGGCAAAGCCCCCGGTGATGTCATCATATATAACTACTTACTGACTATTAGATTTGCCTTGGTTTTTTGTTTTTGTCTTTGCTATACCTTTCCTATGCTGATCATTCTTTGCTTTTGCTTCTGTACAATATGCACTGTGGTGCTCACCTTTCTGATCTGGTGTCCATGACAGGCAATCATCTTAGTGGTGAGAGACCTCAGGAGACACTCCAATCCTTCATTTCAGCCATGCTTCATACCACTGTACCAGCCTGAGCAACTGATAGTGTCATTTTGATGCATTATTCTGTGTAGTTACTATACTGCAGACTGGTACAAAGTAATGCATCAAACTGGCACAGAAGTAATGCATTAGTAATGCATTACTTTGTACCAGTCTGCAGTGTAGGAATTAGAGAGAATAATGCATTATCATACCTGTATAATCACACAGAATACTAATGCATTAATAGGGCCCAGGAAACTCCCTATAAAGCTTGTCTGCGGAATAGCAGATTTGAGGAGAAAATTTGGCCAAATCTAAGTCCTAACTTTGTGGATTTGAGGCTTCTGAGAGGAAGTCTTAGTCCATAATATTGCAGATTTGAGGCCCAGCTGGGCAAAAATTTTGGTATATCTGATACCAGAATTCTTGAGGTGTTACATGTGTGATAGCCCAATAGATTGTATCATTGACCTCAGTATTTGTCACCCCAATGCTTCCCATCATGCCAGATGAGGGGAAAAAACACAGGAAAAGGCATGATTATGCACAAAAAAAATAAAAATAAAAATAGGAGAGTCTCCTTTTTTGAGTATATGTTGTCTGTTATTGTTAGCTAGGGCTACATGTGAAGCTGGCTAGCCCCAGTGAGAGATAAGGCATGCGTATTTGTGATCAAGTATGCCACCACATTACCATATCAAGTCATTCCTCACATTAAGTCAGATGGCAGGGTGTGCGCTTAAGACATTTATTCCTAATCATATCACATCTATTCTAGCCTACCTACAATTTTCTGTCTATTATGTTGTCTACTCAGCTTCCCACTTCTCAGGCAGCTCTTCACAATCAATTTACATCCTCTGGTGTTCAAACTGCTGGTGAAACAGAACTCAATATTTTGACAGGAGTTAGCTTGGCCATGTCTCATGCTCAGTCTTCTGGAGGACAACCTCTGGGTCCTGCTCTGCCTGGTATCACAGGCCCAGTTCCCAAGGACTTTGACTTTGATCAGTACATCAGTATACCTGATGGTATTTCACACTTTGAGCTCCTATTAGCCATCCACATCCAGCAGAATGTTGACATTGAAAAGTATAATAACAACAGCATTTTCCACATGGTTGCTGTGAAAAATAGCCCAGCTCCTGTTAGAATCCAGACAGTATTCAGGTGTGTCTATACAGATCACAATATTAGTATGATACCTCAGTCTCATATAATCAACTGAATTTAATGACTGTACCTATACAGATCACAATGTTAGTATGATACTGTAGTGCAGTCAGTAACTGTGTATGTATTGTAAATGAGTCACTCACCCTCAATCTCATATAATTGACTGAGGGTACTATCTATGTGTGGTGATGAGCCCCAAAAATGGCTAACAACATAAACACTACCACTACTGACAGAACTACTAAAACACTCAATTTGACAACCAAAAACATGCAATGCACCTGTCATGTGCCACATCATGTGACTTTCACATGACTTTCACATGTTCTCTTTCTTATTTTGTCTCTATCTCTTATCATCTCACTATAGTTTCACTTATCAATATTACTAACACCCCCACTTACTGCAAAACAAAGCAGAAAACATTACTAAACACCCACATTACATTTTATTTTGACATTTTTCCATGGTCTCACTATTTTCCATTGTTAACATGGCCCATGCTGCTGCACTTTTTTTTTTTTTGATTCCATTACTTGTTGAGGCCTTGCCCTATGTTGAGTTCTGCTGCTACTCTATGTGCTGCATTTAAGGCTCCTGTCACTCATGTCTACTGGGTGGTGAGTTTGTGCCCAGACTTGGGCTCAGTACTGTATTATGCCAATGAGGGCATATCTAGATAAAATATAAGTTGTTAGTTGAGAATGGCAGTTCCTTTCCTGCCTTGCTGCCTTCATCTGCAATGCCTAAGCTGTCTATGTTTGGTCATCCCCAATCTCCATGGGTACCATCAAGTCTCTGAAAGGTCTCAAAAATCTTCCTGTTACATGGATGTAATCGAATAGTGGTCTGATCACCTTTGGGTTACTGAGCAGAGCTGGTAGAGCATCTGGCCCTGGCTGTACTTTCTGGTATAGTTCTGTTCTCTGGGTGGTGTAGGCTTTTCACCTAAGCAGGTAATGCTCAGCTGTCTCCATGGCATCCCTGCACATGCTACAAATGGGTGAGTCTGCTTCCTTTGTCCAGTGTAGGTAGTGATTCAGGAGGCAATGTCCTGTGCATAGTTGGATGAGCAGTGAGGTGTTCTTTCTTGGCAGTGTCATCATCATGGTTACTATGATTTTGATTTTCAGCAAGTTGGAGTCTGTGGCTTTGGCATGCTCAAATTTTGGTGACTGTCAAATGTGCTTTTCTGCCACTGTGCACCACCCCTTCTTGTAATGCATTATGATGGCTGCCTTGGACTTTTGCATTGGCTTTTGTAGGAATCAGAGTCCCTGAAGCTCCATCTCCTTGCTTTCCACTGCTTTTTTTGCCTCCACATCTGCTCATTTATTGCCTCCAATGCCTATGTGGCCTGGTGTTCAGAACATACTAAAGTCTATGCTAGAGTCAATTTCTTTGACCTTCCAAATCCCCTTGAGTATCCAATCAATTAGGTATCACCTGATGCCTTGTCCTGGGTCCTGAAACACTATCAAGCCTGCTTGGTTGTCTATTTCAAACGTTACCTTCTTTGGTATCCCTCCCCTTCTCCTTCATCTCTCTTCACAGTAATTTCATCCCTAATACCTATCCCACACACTCTCCCTCAAATACTGTGTGATCCCTTTCCAGCCTCAAACATTTCCTCAGCACTTTCACCTTGTTGAACCCCCTGAACAGAACCACTGCTGCTCCTATCTGATCCTTGAAATCCAATTTGTCTGAAAAGATCTTGACCTCTGCCTTGTTCTTCCACTCTCTCTCCTCTGCTTCATCCACACTTCCATCAATGGTCACATCCACCAGGCATTTCCACTGTGGGGGACTTCACACTACCTCAATGGTCTCCACATCCTTCAGGTGTTCACCAAATGCTTTGATAATGTAGTGTAGCAGTGCCCTGTGTCTGGCCACAAAACAAGCCACCTGTTCAGCAGGTTTGTGTAGCAGGTGTGTTTGAGGTACCATTGCTATTCTGGCTGCTGCTCTGATGCAAATTTTTTGAATCTTGATGTTGATTGGCATGAGTCCTGCATGTGCATCAAGTTGATTGGTGTGGTCCTCAGCACCCCTGTAATCTGCAATGCCTCCATCCTCTGAACCCTCACCATCTTTGCCATGTACTCTTTGGATCCCTTCACTATCCTACCTTCCACTTTGATGTCTGGCATGCACCACATGTCTGCAGCATAGAGCATTGCCAGCACTACCACCACTTTATACAGTTTTCTTGCAAACACTCTCTCCATCCCTCCATTCACCTTCATCAGCTGTCTTGTTTGTGTCATCAGTGCTGTTCCCTTGCCCTGTGCATATGCTACATGTTCCTTGAAGCACATTTCCTGGTCTACTAGCACACCTAAGAACTTGTAAACCAGTTTTACCTTTATGTTGGTTCTGGTTCTGGTGATGGTTAGCCTTGCTGCAGGTCTGAATTTCTTACAATTGTGTGGGTCTTTCTCTTGTCACCTAGTGAAGCCCATTCTGACAAACTTGCACACCTTGTATATGGAAAAGTGATCCTCTGCCCATTTTCCCACACTATTCTCCCTTTCCATCAACTCCTCTGCTCTCCTTGCTGCCTCCATGTTGTCCCCCTCTGCTGCTACTACCATGTTGTTGGCAAACAATGTTGCCAGTTCCCCATTCTTCTCCTTCACCCCTTCAATCTGTTCCACATTGTAAAAATTGTAACAGAGACCTGACATGTTGCATCCCTGGTCTAGGCCACTGTTCACCAGGATCAATCTGGATGTGTAGTTGTCAAAGGATATAACTGTTTTCCTGCCTGCCAGGTTTGCCTTGAACCATCTCACTGCTTGGTCTAGTACTCTCTGCTTCCTCATGTTGTGTGCCAGAACCTTTGGTACTGTGTTGGGGAATGCCCCTTTCACATCTAGAAATACCACTACAACCTCTTTGTTTTGATGCCAGGTATTTTTTATGAATGTTATGAACTTGTGAAGGGAGTCCATCATTGAATGCCTGGGTCTGCTGCCAAATTGGTTCTTTAGGAGGATATTCACCTTCTCTGCAAGGTATGTCAGCTTGGCTTTTACACAGGAAGACAACACCTTTGCAATGGTGTTGAGCAGCATGATCGGCTGATACAAATTGGGGGTTTCCATAATCATCCCTTCCTGGCTTTCACAACACTACCATCTTGAAGACCTTCCACCTTTCTGGGTACTTGCACAGCCTCATTGACACTCAAAAGATTGGGCCTAGATATGGCACCAATGTATACCTTGCCTTCTTGATTACAATGTTTGGAATGCCACTGAGTCCTGGTACCTTGTGGAGGCATAGTTTTTCAATTGCCACATGGATTTCCATGTAAGTGACTACTGACCACTTGAATGCTGAGTCTGGGTATTGATACCCATCTGGTATTTCTGTGTCTGGGGGGCTGTCATAGAAAAAGGCTTAGTGAAATAGCCTAGCTTTCCCCTCATTTTCTTCCACTTCCTTGACTTTGCCTCCTACCTCCTCCTTCAGCACTGGTATTCATGTTCTTCCCCCATCTATTGGTGCTGCTGTAACAAAGTTTTTTGTGTCCCAAACTGTTTTGATGTTCACCTCCTCCAGCTAACCCTCTCAGTGCTTTCTTTTTGCCTCTTTGATTGCCTGGCCATAATCATTCCTGGCATGCCTGAACTGCTTATGAATCAGATGGTCTGCTAAATGTGTGAGCTTCTCTGACACCCTGCCCAGCATTCACACCCTCCCCCTCATCATTGACAGGTTCTTACTCCACCACTTCTTCACATAGAGGATCGCCTTCCTCCTTGTTGCCTTAGCCTTTGCTGTCTCTATCAATCCCTCCATGACCTCATCCAATCTCTTCTCCATTCCCTCCTTTAACTCTATCCTTGCTTTTGATACTCCATCCAGCTGCTTCCCCAGCTCTTCCTCAAAGTTCTTCCAGTCCACCTCCTTAAAGTTCCATCCTAGCTCCTCCTCTGCATGCTCAATTGCGATGGTGCATGTGGTGATGATCAGGAAGTGGTCTGCCTGCAGGAGTTGTTGACTTTGCATGGCCTCGCATCTGATGATGTCCTGCTGTAGATTGTCAGTGATAAAAACATTATTGGGT
Source organism: Termitomyces sp. T27 (assembly GCA_017657375.1). Lineage (NCBI taxonomy): Eukaryota > Fungi > Basidiomycota > Agaricomycetes > Agaricales > Lyophyllaceae > Termitomyces > Termitomyces sp. T27. The sequence goes on along the minus strand of JAGGAW010017293.1, from coordinate 2,653 downwards.
CTGGTTAGGTTTTTTGTGTTCTTTGCTTCTAGCATGGACACTCTTGGTGTCAGGGCCATGGTCATTCTGTGTCATGTTAGTATATTGATCAACTCCTCCACTTTGTCGAGATTCTGCTTCATGAACAGGTGGCTGTTCCTTGGTGCATCTCACATTGGATGGTGTCTGTTGAAATCCCCCACTTAGATGTTTGCACTGTCCCTTGTTCTCACCATTCTCCCATGCTGCTACTAAGGTAGTGGTCTAGCTCATGTATGCTCCTTGAGTGTTTGCAGTCATTGTAGATGTTGATGACTCAAATTATATATTCACCTATTTCTACCTTGATTGCTACTACATCTACACTGTCAATGTTGAGCTTAGTCTAGCTGTTGGTAGCGAGCCATCTATTGACAAGCAATACTACCCTTGTCCTGCATAGGTTGCTCTTGTCATGCCCCTTGGAGTACACTGGCCTGCACTTTTGTGTCACCCATGACTTTTTGTTGAAATTAAAATAAGGTTTCTGTAGGCAAATAATGTCTACATTGTCAGTCATAGAGTTCAGTACTGCATGTTGTGCTATCAGCAACTTATTCACATTTTGCTGCCATATGGTGAGCTGGCCAGCCTGCAGTCCTATGTTTGGCACCCTATTCATTGCAATGCCAGGGTGGACTCCTTGGATGCTCACCTGATCTCTACCAATTCCACCATTATCTCCTCATCTGCCTGTCATTCTTTCAGGACTTTGCCATGAGCTCATCTTCCACTCCTGTGTCCTGGGTGTTAGGTAAGTTGTTGTCACTCCATCTGTAACTGGTCAGTTTGATTTGGGTCATGCTCCTGGGCCCTGGCTTCATTGCCACATTTTGTTGCTGGGTGCTCTTTTGCTCATCCATCTGTACTCCCCCTCTCTGTCCTGGGTTGCTCCTTGCCAGTCTGCTTTGACTTACCTCATAAACCAAGATGCCTCCTAGAGTTCCACCTGTCCATCTGCCATTATAGTAGCCCCTCCATCCTGTCACCTTCTGCTGTTCTCCTTCAGCCTTTGTTCAGATCCAGGGTTCATCAGTAGAGTAGTGCTTGTATAGCATCTCAGAGCTTCTGAGCTTAATCCTGTTCTTGGCCTTGACAAATGTCAGACATGCCCTTGCTGAAGATGGGTGATCGTGCCATAACTCCTTGGTCTTGCAGCTCATATATGCATACTTCCTAAAGTCAGTCTCTCTACAATCCTTGGTCTTGTGGTCCTTTGCACATAGCCTGCATGTGTCTTTTTTCTACGTACATTCATTAGCTAAGTGGCCCTTGCCATACCTTTGACATTTCAGGCAATGTCTCTGTTCTTGGTCCATCTTCCTTGCTTACACCCTCTTCCCCTTGATGACAAGGCCTTTTCAAATGACATTGTTGGCCCTGTTCTCTGAGCTGTATGAGATTACCAGATGCACAACCTTCTGTGCTGGGTTTGGCCTGGTGTGTGGGGTGTGTGCCCACCTTGTGGACACTAATTCACCTGGATGTAGGTCATTGTTGCTCTTGATTATGGCTAGCCTCTGCTCCAGGTCACCCCCCAGCAATGTAGGAACAAATTCAGCAAAGACTGCATAGGTCCTGTCCTTCACTTTTATGTCTGCTCCTAATTTCTGTAGGAACAGGGTCTTGACATCCTCTTTAGTAATCCAATTTGCCACATCGATAGTGCTGAGCTCAAAAAGAACACCTCCATTTTTCAGCTTGCATGTGGAAATAAAATCTACCTTTGGAGCAATTTGCCTTGGTGATCAGCTCCCTTTCCATTAGGTCTTTCATAGTAGTGCTGTTTGCAGAGAAGTCAATGATTACCTGCCTTGCTTTGTTTCATGTCCATTCCCTGATATCCCTTGCATTTTGCATATTTTGCTGCTTCCACATTGATAGCGTCCAACCTACTCTGGGTGCAGAAAGGGGCAACGGAACCTGAGGACCCAAAGAACACAACACCAAGGGGGAGAAGGGCAAAGAGGGAGGACAGCCAACAAATAATATGTTAGCGAGGGGAGGTGAGTGGCAGAGTTCCCAGTCACTAGGTGAGGGCAAGCGAAGTGGCTGAAGCTATGGTTTTCAGTAAGGTGAGATCTAGATTGGGGGGCTGGAGAGGAGCAAGATGGATATGCACACGTTGGTAACACTACTGACAGTTGGTATTGGTAAAGATGGTAGTAGGGCACAGTGGTTGAGAGGAACTTAATGCAGGTTAAGCGAAAGCGCTGGCATAAGTCTAGGGCTTAGTGCAGCTGGAGGAAGTGATACATGACAGGAGCATGTGCTGCCGCTGCTGAGAACATGGGGAAACAAGACATTGAGGGTGGTAACCGACGTTAAGAAGGTGGAGGCTAACGCTCCTGCTAAGATGGAGCTAGTGCTCCCATAAGTTGCTAGAGAGAGAGAGAGAGAAACATTGAGGCCGCTGAGACACCAGAGTTGGTAGTACGCTGAAGTCGAGAAATGCTATGAAACGAAGTAGACGCTGAAGTTTTTGAGATCTTAATGCTAAGGCTAGCAGCAAGACAGAGAGGGCAAAATTCAATGATTCATTGAGTCTAAATGACAGGTTTTATACTAGAGCAATGTCTAAGATCGGGAGCTAGAGTGTTTTAGGTTTTGGTACTAGTGGCAGTAGGTAGCTTTG
>JAGGAW010017292.1:9194-19676 GCA_017657375.1 Termitomyces sp. T27 | reverse complement strand
TAAGTAGAAGCCCTTTACCTCCGCCGTTTCATATCTAGGTCACATTTCATATCTGGGTAGAACGCGGCGGCTAGCTCGTCAGTGGTTCAACGAAATCATCCCGGCCGTTTCTTCAAAATTCAGTGCACCGAGCGTGGTGTCGGTAGGAATATTCACGACTGCGGTGAGCTTTGAGTGCGCTTGGACATCTTTACAGTCGGTTTCTATTGATGCTGGTGGCTGACATCTAGGAAATATGACTTTCAACTTACTGCTAAACCGCAGCGGTTTGCTCGATCGAACTATTACACTAGATGATTCAGAAAGGAGGATATCTTCTGAGGGCCCAAAGTTGGACCGTGTGATTGATGACGAAGAATCAGTGATTCCAAGAGGCGGAGTAGGATAGGCGCTCAAAGGCGCTGTCTTAGAACAGAGTTTGCGAGCGGGCGGGGGCAAATTCACATGTTCCTGGTGAAAATATGTTGTCTATTGAAGAAAATCTAGTGAAACAGACGCCGTGAGTCGTCCTTCACTCCTCCTCAACCGCCTGCATCACTTCCGATACAAGAGAATCCTGATCACTGACAGCTACTAGTGCGCCACAAGCTATTACGCCTCGTAAACACAAGGTCTATGTGCGAATCGAGTCTCCGGCAGTCAAACGTGTGCATACTATCCATTCCATATGACAAGTCTGCGACGCCCCAAACGCCCAAGGCATCGAGTTTTGCGTCTTCAAGTAGGATCTAAACTCTGAACGAAGTTAGCACGTACTTAGGCCCTATTGTGCCTATTGAAATTCTTGGAACGTAACGTGCGGGCTAGAGAATTGTGGGTCCGTTCCGAGATACGTAGTCCGCCTACACCTGACGGCGTTCCCGAACAAACCAGGCTCGCTCACTAAACAGGTCAGGTTTTGACAGTTGTGCTCGGGGGAACTCATAACTGTGTTTGGATACGGTCAAAAACTAGCTCCCCAAGATTTGCCAAGGCCTCAGCTGATTTTGGGTCTAATAGTACAAGTTCGCACGTCGTGGCCAGTATTAACAGACGTTACGCGTTTTTGAAAGCATGATACTGTATATACACCGGCAAGTAATACAAAACGGGGCTTGGTTACAAAAATGGACTCGAGAGTACTACAGGTTATCCTAAGGCTGCGAGAAGGTTCTTGGTATATTCCTTTGAATCCATGACATCCTTGTTAGTCGAGTGAGAAACACTTTCCCATTTCTCACTATCGGAAACCATCTTCATAAGTAAGACTATTTAGACACCTCCTAAGACTTTTATATAACACGTCCAACATTCATCAACTCCCCTAGAACATCACGATCCGAATTGTCTATATCTATAATTTTGTATTTCCATCTGCAAGGGAAGGCTGCTCTTTTTCCGAGACGTCCCTCTTTTCGCCGTCTCCGGAAGTATTTTCGATATCCGTCTGCAAAGCCTTCGCTCTAGCTTCCACAACAGACTTACGCGCATGGAGACCCCCTTCGTAACCGAACCATGTGAAACGGCTACAATGGGGACCACGCGAGAAAAGAATAAAGAGTTGCCATCCATACCAACCCATATTCAGTGCAGCTCCCGCTCTCCAACCATACGTAACAAACACTTTAGTGCCGACAGCTGTACCAAGGACTTGACCAATGAAGATCTAACGTTTGAATGTATTAGAACGTGGGCCCAACGGAGAGGACACGAAGAGGACACACTGAGAGGATCATGATGGCATTGAGTCTTGCCCGCGCTGCTTCAGAGATTCTGGGAGCGGCGTTAGGATTTCGGAGGGGAAGACAGCGTGTTCCCTCTTACCCAAAAACCGCAGTTGAGAGGGAGACTTGGAGCATTTGACGAAATACGTCCAGTCCAAAGGTTGCAACGATCACAGCACCAATGTTGATACCACCAGCACCAGTTTGGATGGCCTGGAAGCATATAAGACATATAATTGCTATTAGGGACGCGTACCACGGAACGAGCATGTCAATAGCTCTTCCAACCAGAGGACCCATAGCAACGCCGAACATGCCAACTAGACCGAACAACCCAATCACCAATCTGTATGTCCTCAAGGTCACTGTGTTGAGAAAAGAAATGAAGACGCCTACGTCGAGTAGTCATACGGTGGACCTCCTAGAAGAAACGTCAAGGTCACCCAGAAATTACTAAAGCAGGCACTCGAGCCAAGGTTGATTAGCGATGCCTGAATTAACAATGGTTCTGTGACGCAAAATCTTGCCATCGTCCAGAGAATCTCCCAATATGTCAGATCTTTGTTCTTGGAAGGATAGTCGGGAAGTATAAAATACATCCCGACCAATACGACAGCCTGAGTCCCGATCGCCATGTAATATACAACCCGCCAGGTTGTAAACTCTGCAATTACCCCTGCCAGAACTCTTGCAATGAGAATGCCGAAAAGAAGACCTGAAAGGACAACTGATAGAGCGGAAGCACGTCGCTCAGGCGGGGCCAGGTCTGCAGCCAACGGTAGGAGAATTTGGGGGGCAACGGAGACCATCCCGACAAGAAAAGACAAAGCCTCAAATGCCACGAGGCTATTTGTGATGGCAAGGCCAATAGTCAGAGATGTGGACAACATCGTTAGAAGGATAAGAAGCTGTCGTCGGCGAACTAAGTCACCAAGGGGTGATATAAGGAGAAGGCCGGTGGCATAACTTTGTGACATGATCAATCTAACCAAATCCTGGGTTAAGAACAATAAAACCAACCCGGCTTGTATGAGAGTAGGAATCCTGTGACGAATGAGCATGTACTACTTGGAAGCAGATCAACAAACAAACCGAGAAACTTCATTATAAGACACGTTAAATGATTCCGAAAATTGGACTGGGATTAAGTACAAGATATCACAAGTAAGTTCAATTGAGTAAAAAGAAGCTCACTGAGCAAAGGTTGGCAATAATAGAGGTTTGCGACCACTGGGCCGTATTGCATCAGCACTGTTTGAGCCACGAAACAAATGAGAACTTACCAAAGGTGCTCGCAAACCCAAACGACATGTTCAAAACCAAACCAAAGTGAAAAGGCTTCTTGGGGTCATAACGAAGTCGTCGTGGTATTGGGACAAAGCCAAAGTCATAAGCAGATAATTGATGAATAGTGTCCGATCCATCCTCTTCTGCACTAAAGCGTGTTGTTGCATCAGGTGGCTCAGTCATCGTGGGTTGTGGTTGAAGGAGATAAGCCAAAATAAGCGTCTGACATGGCTCGGTATTTTGGTAGAGCTGATGGCCGATGGAGTTCAGCAGCGCTGCAGCAGATTCGGCTTGAATTCGGCTTTACAAACATCATTTCTAGATGGAAAACAAAATTAGAAAATCAGTCTGTTCCCGGGCCGGGAATCCGGTCAGACGTGACCGATTGGACTCTCAGATTCTCTAAAGACCAGCCTTACTGACCCAAAAGTGTCCGATAGTCTTAGTATTAAAAAAATGATTCTGATGAAACCAATTTTCTGAGGTTAGTAGATGGATGAGAGTGTATCTACCTGATGTATCTCGTTTTCCTGGCGCCAGAACTGAGAACTTTTTGTTGTGGTATCAGGTGAAAATCCCCTCATTGCAGCTCGTACAGTACATGGTCAAACGCAAGTCAAGCTGAACTCAGAGCACCACAGGTTGTACTGGTATCGAAATCAGTTTAGTCTTGACACACCTATCGGATTTTGGCTTCGAAATTACAGCCACACCGGTATGTGTACATTCAGCCCCATGGGTGCCGCACTTTCCAGACCCTCCTTGACGGGAGTCTTCGAGAAAGTGGCAGGATGCCTGATTGCCGTCATCTCACCTTGAGTACCTCGCCATTGAGTTGACAACGCTTGGATCTCCGCATCAGGAGGAATGACTCGCGGTGGGAATGGTCGTCCTTTGCCAAAAGCCTCTTCAGGACTAAGATGGCCGAGTGACCGGATCCACCGCCCCACAGCAGCTAGCGAGACTCGGACTTCCCATGAACCACCCTCCTATATCGTAGATAATTCAGCTCCAGCTCTACTATCAAATTAAAACGAAAGCACTAACCGTCATAGTTCTACAGAGAGCAGCGTTGATTCCGAGAGTAAGAAGATAACCTGCAGCGTGATCGATAGCTTGCATTGGAAAAGGTCGTGGAGCGATACGACCATCCTGTCAATTAACTTTCAGTAATATGCTCTCTTAATAACAATGAAGGCTTCTACCGCGTCCTCGCCCAGGAACTCTTGGTATGCCTGACCTTCAGCGACATTAAATCCAGTGGCTGTTTGAACTAATGAATCAAACTAACAATCTGTGTCAGCGACCAAGTCCAGGCAAGAGAAAGTCAATATCTTACCCCACGACTATCCTTCCACGGACCATCCCAGCCCCATGCAGTCAGATTGGCGGAAATGATACCTGGATGCAACGCTGCAAGTTCTTTCGCCCCGAAACCTTTCTTTTCCAGCCCACCCGGCCGATACGCCTGCAAAAATACGTCGGCTTCTTTTGCGAGGCCAGTCAGTTTCTTTCGATCAGCCTCAATTGTAAGGTCCAGCTGTGTCGTTCGCTTTCCGATGGAAGTTTCGGTATCTAGGAAAGGCAATGCCGGGAGGTTCGGAGACGTTACAAGCAGTACATCTGCGCCATAAGCTGTATAAATGTCAGTTTCAATGGGATTTAAGGGATTCTTCCTCGGTACTGACTAGCAAGAGCTCTCCCAGCAATTGGCCCAGCAAGAACGCGACTAAGATCAAGAACGCGTATCCCTTCTAACGGATAGGATACATCTGGCCTGACCTGCCGCTTCGGAGCTTCTCCTATCTTAATCAAAGAAACAGGCAAGGCTGCAAGAGCTTTCGCCTGTGGATGGTCATCCCATACTTCAAAGGACCGTAGTGCAGTTGCACACATATTTTTCGATGCAGCTGCGGTCTCGAATTCGACTGCGTCCCTCTGAAAGAGTGTCTTCGACACGTCCTCTCTTGTGACGTCAGAAGTTTCTGAAATATCTAAGATTTTCAGGATACCACTACGGTGACTGCAGACCAGCGTCGGGTTGAGCTTCGAGGCAACAAAAAAGAACATACTGGGGAAAGTTGGTATGAAGCCTCACAAAACCACCGCCCTTCGTCTTATACAGGCCAGCAATTGAGTCCCATAGATCACCTTCAGGAAATTTGCCATTCAACGTATAATATGCTTCACTGTCTTTTATTTTGGATGACCATCACCTCTCTCCCTCATTCGAAGAGGGAGGGTAACATACGAAAATGGATAACAGCATGCCGAGCATCCACACTAACCTCCTGATCAAGTTTCGTGGCAGTCCTGAAAGCATGAAATTGAGCAGAAGAGAGACGGGCCAGGCCAATTGTCGCCTCGATTACAAAGGATGTGTTAGATCACTACATTGATGGCTGATATTTGCGCGAACCTGAGCAGCTGTGCCGAGTCTAAAGCTCGAGTTGATGGCAGAATCCGGGTCGCCTGTCAGTCTGAGGAAGGATAACGCGGATTCTGGAAGAGAAAGAGAGCACCATATATCTGCCGCAGCCTTTTTTGCTGTGATAATACTATTACCAGACATGACGACGGCGAAGACTCTGTCGGGTAAAGTCCGTTGACCGAGGTTGGCCGGGCCGGGCGATGCCGAATAAGCGCTCATGCACTCAGAATTTGTCACTGGCACCACTGGCACTGGTATGCCTTTCCACGGGTTTCGGCCTTCGAGTCCATGATGCATCATGATCTGGACCATGTCGCGGTATACGGTCCTGGTTGCACTTTTACGGGTAAGACGCATCAAAGAAATGTGAATGGGTGGTATGCCGATTTGTCGAAATAGAAAGCGGCAAGGCCATCATTCGATGTGGCGAGTCCTTATATCTTCTCGCTCTCTTCCCGCCTTTGCATTTCGTTGTCTTACTGGTAGGACACTGACGTGACCACTCTGAAGGAAGTTTTTGATTGTGGTAAGGTATCATGAATAGATTCTTTCTCACTGCACCGATCAACTTTGCTGATATTGCAGCCTTAGGATGATCTTGTGAACCACGGTTTTTTCCTGGTAATCATGGTGATCTTCTCAAGATTGCGCTATTCATTACCATGAATGAACCCTGGTACCCGTGTCCCGCTGAGTCCCCTTTCTTTGCTCTCTCCATCACATTTAAATTTTTCAACAGATGGGCTGTGGGTACCGTCGATCCATTGCTTCACTAACAGCTCAAACAGGCCTATTTGTCATGATCGCAGTCGAAGACGTTCAGACTGCACCCATGTGCAGATTTCTAATCTTGCTGCTCAACGCTCAACCCCGGGCCATTGCACGTGTATCATCTATTAACCAATTCAAGCCAAAGCCGGCCTTTGCTGACGGATCCGTAACTCATCGGTTCGTCGTTTCTTCTCATGATGTTAGTCAGCCCACTTGAGATCCATCTTGAAGCCATGGTCATCTTATCAGAATTGTTTTCCCTCACCTTCAGCCAACTAGGTCTTAACAAAAAGTTACGCCTGTTATTCAAGTTCCGAGCCATGAATTCGATGTCGGTAGCCTCGCTACCGCCACCGCACACAGGGATCCCATATTGCAGGGACTTTCACATGAGTAACGCCGTTTGCTTTGACTGTCTGATGTTACGTTGTTGTGAACGTTTGTAGTCTTTCCCATTCCAGACTCGCCATGCGTTGACAGTCTGATCCCAGAATCTCTACGCGCTGATTCCTCACACGCATGTACTTCCACCATTCTGGATCCTGATATTGTGTGCGAAAATATATACAATCGCGCGGTCCACTCCCAAGCACATGGCTGATCTTTTGGAGCGAGCAGGATATAAAATGTGAAAGGCTGATCTACTTGATATTCTCCTATCTCTGACATCGAACCTTTACTATGATCTACTCACTGAGTCTTGTTTTTCTATCTTTTGCTGGACTGTCTCGCGCTGCCAGCCATGGCAATCAGGGCAATCAGGGCGACGAGGGCAACCACCTTGCTCTCGGCCAGGTCAAACAAGCCTTCAAAGATGCCTCTGTAAGCCCCGTTCCGTTAAGGCACTATCTTAAATTAACATAGACCAGATCCCCTCAGCATTATCCATCAATTTTAACCCAAAGGCACTCCTGGAAGTCACTTTCTCTCAGCCTAGCACAGGGCAGCCATTTACCCTTGAGCCAGGCATTCACCTCCCCCTTAGCGGTCAGCGACAATCAGCAAGAAAAACCTTGGAGACTCACGCTCACGGAACTTTTCCACAGATTTTCCAAGTGACGTGTGTCCAGGCCCAGGGCCATCCTTCAGCACCGTAGGCCACATCGGGACAGGGCCTTTTGTCCTCGTGGTTGTTGACCCCGATGTACCAGTCGGGGATCTTCCTCAAGCTAGGCATTTCGTTGGTTCCGACTTCTTCCCCGAAAGCCATACGATTGGCCCTGCCAAGGCTAGCGCTCTTGTCAACACGACTGCTGCAATTTCGGAATGGCTCAACCCAGCTCCTCCTCCCGGTGATCCCCCTCATCGGTAAGCCCTTCAACAATTGCATATTTAAAAATTTCTCACCTTGGTCCTCGATCTTGCCAACGTAGATACACCTTCCTCTTGTTCAATCAGCCTGTTGGGTTCAACAACCAGACACTTGTCATTCCTGACACACTTGTCATTCCTCACACGTGCAATAACATTGTACAGAACAGATTGAATTTCGACCTTAGTATGTTTGCAGCAGAGACCGGACTTGGAGACCCGATCGCTGGAACCTTCATGCTCGTTGGTCCTGACACCTGACCTGATGGCGGCTTGACCTACAAGTGAACTAAATCGAACGCAGAATTTGAATGTTGTATTCTCGGACTACAAGTTACAAATGTTGTTGTTCAGAAGTAATACCCAAAGTCAATCCAGCTCGGATGCCCTAAGATCTTCTTCAACGTGAATTTCTGAGCTTCTTCAGCTGTCAGAATATGCTCTATTGGGACCCGTGCAGTGGTGTTTCCACCAGGCCCTAAACCACAAACATCGTGAGAAGTCGTCTTCGTGATATAAACATATAGACGATAGCCTGCTACTTACCAGTGGAATTGTACTCGGCGTAGAATGTCGTGTTGAGGATGGTAGGCCTGACGGTACAACAGTAAGCCTCAGAATAAGGGCACAGATAACACGCACCTAGTACCGCCGAAGGGGGTAAACCCTGCCGGACGTATACTCTCATCCATGTAAGTACTTAGGAATACAGTGGTCGCGAGGTCATTCCAAGGCCGACCTGCCCGATATAGTTGGCAAAAACCAGACCGACTTATTGAAAGGCGATACTCACCTAGGTAGCATAGTCCATCTGTAACGGCAGTGGCATTCGCATCGGGTGACTAGTTTGAATAAGCAGTGGATTCCTAAAGAAAGGATTTAAGATACGGACTCTGATTATTTTTGAATCGGAGATGTAGGCTCCGTATTGGTTTCCCGGTGCATCGGTGAGATTGGTACCTTTCCAGGCAACGATACCGCCACCACAAGCCCGGTTGGCAAGAATGACATTTTGGAACCACCTGTGAAGAGCGCAGAATCAGTAACATGAATATGAGAATTAGTCTATCATACGAACGCGGTGCCAAATCCAAACAAGTCTGCATGACGCGAATATTAGACATAGCAATACAAGTATTGAAAGTAGAAATAGAATCTAACAGTCCGTCTGGCTAAAGATTACACTATCCACGACATACGTACTTCCGTTACGACCTGTATACCATGTGTCTTGGAAACTGGCGAAGGAACATCCATAGAAAGAGGCATTGGAATACGAAATGTCTGTCACTAATGCTTGGGAGATAGCAAAATTGGCCTGCAATATGATGTGAATGTGTATCAAAATACTGGATCAAAATGAGGAAAATGCTGCGCCACAAACAGCACGATTAGACCAGTCAATATTATATGCCTTAAAGTCGCTATTCCCTATAAGTGGCTGAAGTGGTGCGCCAGTGGGGCCAGCTCCGATAAGAGACGCATTGAACGAAGGAGCGACTATCAAGACCGCAGATGTGGCATCGTCCATGCTAGGATGAACAAAATTGGTGTCAAAAATTTGAACTAAATTCGATGTCGGGGACGGTGCAGCATCCAGTGGATATTTTGGCTTTGCAACTGAAGCTAGTGAGGACGAAGGGAGCTGACCCTGATGAAATGGATAGCATTAACACAAAATGCACGTATGCAAAGTTCAACACGACACTAGTACTCACCAGAAGCGTCAGAGGAGCAATTCTTGTAACATTTATTGTTTCATGGTATTCGCCTTCTCCAATGAGAATCATAGCATAACCAGTCGGGGGGCTTATGCGGTACTGATGAGTCTGTTTTTTTTTTTTGAGAGCAACTTATCAAACTCACAGAGACAAGATAGCTTCTTGAACGCTATTGAAATGAGCAAAAGGATCCGACGTGTTACTAGAGACATATATTGTTCCTCGTGGACAATCATCGAGGGGAGAGTGCCCGACAGGTTTCTTGACCTGACACGCGATGAATTCGGGAGAAAGCCCGGCTACAGAAAGAAAACATGCTGCATGGAACAACGCAACGAGATATATGTGATCTGAGAACATTTCTAAGTCGTACACTTAGAGATATGGTAAGGCGGCATCCTATGAATTTTGAAACAAGATACCCGGACCGCCAGAAAAGATCACGAGAACACTGGAGAACATATGGGCCGGCAGGGCCGCCATCAATAGTGTAATGGGTCGAAGATTAGATTTAGATTCACGACGCGGTTGCCAGTCTGCGACGCGGTTGGGCGTTAATGGACCGCATATGGACCTTGTGTCAGCAGGCTGAGAGGCCTCGTACGAAACAATGGCTTCATAGAACAGATCCAAGAGAATATCAAATTTACAGCGAAGGGTGATATGAAGAACTAAGAATATGGCATACTATACGGGACCAATCCTTGGTGCAACGAAGCACTGGTTAGATGAATAAAGCGGATTAAGGTGAAGTGACGACTGAAACACTCGAAATTATTTGAATTCCTGATAATTGACAATGCCGACGGACACATACCATACTTGCTCTCTTTGATAGACTCACTCCTTCGCAACAACAATCATAGGCTTGCAACAGCATCATTCTTACCTTTGGGGATGTCAATGAAGGCCTGAGGTACATTCCGGAATCCTTCCGAACTTTCCAAAGAATTGGGAGATGAATTTGGGAACAATGAACTCACGGACATCGAGTCGTTTCTTCATAATCAAGTATGCATTCTATAAAGAGATTATTTGACAATGAGTTTATAATCTTGGATAAGAAAAGTCATGTCTCGAAACGATAACGTCCTTCAGGTGGGGTTGTCAATCGCACTGCAACCACAGATCTATATGAGTGAGACCGATTGTCAACCTCCAATAATCATCCGACAAGCAACCCACTAAGTTTTCAATTTGAACACAAATAGGCTGCTTACCTTTTCAGTCAAGATCTCGGTATCATAGCGTCCAATGC
>JAGGAW010017291.1:0-19788 GCA_017657375.1 Termitomyces sp. T27 | reverse complement strand
TGCGATTGTCATCGTCATTAGCATTTTCCCTTGGTCCCCGGAGGAGGCGCGGCGCGCGATCTTCCTTCCTCCTTCCTTCCTTCGTTCCTTCGTTACTTCCTTACTTCGTGCGGTGTACGTACGAGGGGAGATTGTCATACAACGGGATCGGGGGCGCGTGGGTGTGGGTTCTTAAAAGCACCGCGCCTAGCCCAAAGAGGACGAGGGGCTTTGTTCAACGACAGTAGTTTGTTTTCCGGCGTTCGGTCGTGTATCGCGAACGCGCTGGGGGTGGGGTGGGGGTGTCGCCCAGCCCAGGTACACAACCGCAACTTTTACTTTTTACTTTTGGCGGTATGGTACGGACCCAGGACCCGACGCGTGACGCGTACGCATAATCACCCACTACCACTGGCCTTGCACTTGCACCGAATTCGAAGCTCGGTCGACGCCGCCGGCTAAAAACCGAGCCTCCCAAGACACGACACGACACGAAGAGAAAAAAGAAACGAAGACACGAAGACGAAGAAGAAGAAGAAGAGCTTGGATCGAAGCTTGAAGACGCCGGCGGGCGCGGGCGCGGGCGGAGAATGTTCGAGAACGTTGGGGAACTTACGCTTCAATAAACGAATGAAAACGAAAGAGAGTCTGAGGTGATGGGATGGGACTCGGTATCTTATCGCTCGGATCAGGGCCGCCGGCGCGCCCACCCGAGGCCTCTGAAACTGAAGCTGGAGAACTGCATGCACGGCTACTAGTTCAATGGTACCCGACGCCGTCCGCCGGGGGTGTCGTTGTCCTACTTAGTACTTATCTACTCTTGCGAGCACTGGCAGGCTCCCGGCTCCCGAGCCGTGAGGAACACGCACGGAAACTCGGGATTCGTAGTCACGGTACGCCCCGGGTTGTAGCCTTAAGATACGGCGCGTCGGAACTTGAGCTCGCGATTGTGATTTTCGGATTTGTTACTTACAAGTACGGTACGCTACTACGTCGTGGCCGGGCTCGGACGCGTCGTCGTCGTCGTCGTTCTAACACTACCACTACCACTAGTACGGCGCGTCTCACGACACCCGCACACACTGACAAACGACTCGGACGGGGAATTCACCCCGCCTCGCCTCACCCCGCCCATATTCTTCGCTGCAGCCACGAAGATTCGGATTCAGGGCAGGGCGTCGCAGGGACTCCCCATCCTGTCCTATCTTTGACATTGCTTGCTTACTTGCTTGCTTGTGGATACTAGAACTTTGGCCTCGACCTCGAGTTCGGAGATTGAGCTTACTTGGCTTGGTATGTGATTTTCAGAAACAGAGATGCGGTTCGTATGAGATATGCCAGTGAGGATGGATGTACTAATCTAGCCAAGTACGAGCCCACACACGCTTGATCATCGAAGAAAAGTTATGGTTGTGGTTGTGGTGCCGTGGCACATCCACGTCTTTAAACACTGCAGCCGGCGGCGAGGAGATTCAGATTCAGATCCTGGTACTTAGATGATTCGCATCTCGACCAAGTAAGTAGTATGCCGGGGGCTCTGTGCGCAGGCCGAGTGGGTTTTGGCCCCGAGATCGTGTAGGTTCATGCCACGCAGCTGCATCCCTATATTGCTAGTACCCACATTGTAATTACTAGACCTTTGACCTCGACTCGACCCGATCTCGGTGCCTTTGCGTGCGGAGCTTGAGCTCATTTGGCTTGGTATGTGATCTTCAGAAATGCGATTCGGATGAGGATGGAGGTAGGGTCCGCCGCGAACCTCAGTGAAGTGAACGTATTTGTGTATGTACGCACGAAACTTGCCACTTGGGCTGGTACTTGATCCCGAACACAGCGTCTCAAGAGTCAATGTCCCCAATGTCTGCTAGCGTATCAGTAAAACGTGTATCTTGAAATCAGATCTGCTATCTATCTGGCCAAGTATGGGCCCCCACACACACTTGATCATCGAAAAAAAGTTATGGTTATGCTAGTGTGGCACATCCACGTCTTAAACTAAACGTTAAACACTGCAGCCGGCGGCGACTACAGACTCGGACGGAGATTTAGATCCCTGTAGATGATGCGCATCTTGACTATCTGAGTAATATAGGAGACTCAGACCGGTTCTCCGCGAGTGGGTTTTATGATCAGTAACCTTGGCCCGGAGATCGTGTAGGTTCATGCCACGCAGCTGCATCCCTATCTGTTCTCTAACATTGCTAGTACCCGCATTATAAATACTAGACCTTTGACCTCGACTCGACCCGGTCTCGGTGCCTTTGTGTTCGGAGCTTGAGCTTACTTAGCTTTGTATGTGATCTCCAGAGATGCGATTCGGATTAGGATAGAGGTAGGATCCGCCGCGAACCTCAGTGAAATGAGCGCAGGTGAACAACGTATAACTTGGCACTAGAGCCGAACGCAGCGTCTCGAGTCAACCTCCCCAATGCGCACTATAGCTAGTATCAATACATCATGTGTCTTGACGGGGGAAAAATCAGATCTGTTAACATCCCCGATACGCACTATAACTAGCATCAGTACATCATGTGTCTTGACGGGAGAAAAATCAGATCTGTTATCTTGATCATAGAAAAAAGTTATGGTTATGCTAGTGTGGCACATCCACGTCTTAAACTAAACGTTAAACACTGCAGCCGGCGGCGAAGAGATTCACATTCTGGTAGAGGATTCGCATCTCGACTAAGTAAGGAGTATGGGACTCTGCAGTCAGGCCGGTGCTTGATCTCGAACACCACGAGTGGGTTTTATGAACAGCAACCCTGGCCCGGGGATCGTGTATGTTCACGGCACACAGCTGCATCCCTATCCATCCTTTAACATTGCCTGCAGTCACATTGTAAATACTAGACCTTTGACCTCGACTCCACCCGATCTCGGTGCCTTTGCGTGCGGAGCTTAAACTTTCCCTATCGATCCTTTAACATCGCTAGTTCCCACATTGTAATTACTAGACCTTTGACCTCGACTCGACCCGATCTCGGTGCCTTTGCGTGCGGAGCTTGAGCTTACTTAGCTTGGGATGTGATGTCCAGAGATGCGATTCGGATGAGGATGGAGGTAGGGCCCGCCGCGAACCTCAGTGTAGTGAGCGCAGGTGAATAACATATAACGTGCACCCGGGCTGGTACTCGATCCCGAACGCAGCGTCTCGAGGGTCGACATCCCGAATGCGCACTAGCATGCACTCGTATCAGTACATCGTGTGTCTTGAAATCAGATCTGCTATCTATCTAGCCAAGCACGACATCGTACTTGATCATAGAAAAAAGTTATAGTTATGCTCTGCGAGCAGTGGGTTCTATGAACAGCAGCCCTGGCCCGGGGATTGTGTAGGTTCACGGCACATCTAACCACGTATGAGGGCCCACACACACTTGATCATCGAAAAAAAAGTTATGGTTATGCTAGTGTAGCACATCTACGTCTTAAACTAAACGTTAAACACTGCAGCCGGCGGCGACTAAAGACTCGGACGGAGATTCAGATTCTGGTAGATGATTCGTGTCTTGACTATGTGAGTAATATAGGACACTCAGACCGGTTCTCCGCGAGTGGGTTTGATGAACAGCAACTCTGGCCCGGAGATCGTGTAGGTTCATGACGCAGCTGCATCCCTATATTGCTAGTACCCACATTGTAAATGCTAGACCTTTGACCTCGACTTGGCCCGATCTCGGTACCTTTCCGTGCGGAGCTTGAGCTTACTTAGCTTGGGATGTGATTTTCAGAAATGTGATTTGGGTTTCGGATTAGGATGGAGGTGGGGTCCGCCGCGAACCTCAGTGAAGTGAGCGCAGGTGAATAACATATAACGTGCACCCGGGCTGGCACTCGATCCCGAACGCAGCGTCTCGAGTCAACATCCCGAATGCGCACTAGCATCCACTCGCATCAGTACATCGTGTGTCTTGAAATCAGATCTGCTATCTATCTAGCCAAGTATGGGCCCACACACACTTGATCATTCAAAAAAGTTATAGTTATGCTAGTGTGGCACATCCACGTCTTAAACTAAACGTTAAACACTGCAGCCGGCGGCAAGGAGATTCACATTCTGGTAGATGATTCGCATTCTGCGCGGAGCTTGAGCTTACTTAGCTTGGTATGTGATCTCCAGAGATGCGATTCGGATGAGGATGGAGGTAGGGTCCGCCGCGAACCTCAGTGAAGTGAACGCAGGTGAATAACATATAACGTGCACCCGGGCTGGCACTCGATCCCGAACACAGCGTCTCGAGTCAACGTCCCCAATGCGCACTAGCATGCACTATAGCTAATATCAGTACATCATGTGTTCTGACGGGGGAAAAATCAGATCTGCTATCTTGATCATAGAAAAAAGTTATGGTTATGCTAGTGTGGCACATCCACCTGAACACTGCAGCCGGCGGCGACTAAAGACGCGGACGGAGATTCAGATTCTTGTAGATGATTCGCATCTAGACTAAGTAAGTAGCATGAGACTCTGCAGTCAGGCCGGTGCTCGATCCAGAACACCACGAGTGGGTTTTATGAACAGCAACCCTAGCCCGGGGATCGTGTAGGTTCATGCCACGCAGCTACATCCCTACTTCACAAACCTTTGGAAATGCTAGACCTTTGACCTCGATTCGACCCGATCTTGGTGCCTTTGCGTGGGGAGCTTACTTGAATGTGATCTCCAGAAATGTGATTCGGATGAGGATGGAGGTAGGATACGCCGCGAACCTCAGTGAAATGAGCGCAGGTGAACAACGTATAACTTGGCACTCGACGCCGAACGCAGCGTCTCGAGAGCCAACATCCCCAATGCACACTAGCATGCACTCGCATCAGTACATCGTGTGTCTTGAAATCAGATCTGCTATCTATCTAGCCAAGTACGGGCCCACCACACACTATAGTTATGCTAGTGGTGCCTTTGCGTGCGGAGCTTGAGCTTACTTGGCTTGGGATGTGATCTTCAGAAATGCAATTCGTATGAGATATGAGGATGGATATATCTAACCACATATGGGCTCACACACACTCGATCATCGAAAAAAGTTATGGTTATGCTAGTGTGGCACATCCACGTCTTAAACTAAACGTTAAACACCGCAGCCGGCGGCGAGGAGATTCACATTCTAGTAGATGATTCGCATCTAGACTAAGCAAGTAGTATGGGACTCTGCACTCAGGCCGGTGCTCGATCTCGAACACCACGAGTGGGTTTTATGAACAGCAACCCTAGCCCGGAGATCGTCTAGGTTCATGGAACACAGCTATATCCCTACTTTACTGTGTGATTAGGATAGAGCTAGGGCCCGCAGCGCATGCATGTATGTACGCACGAGCAGGTGAACAACGTATAACTTTGCACTAGAGCCGAACGCAGCGTCTCGAGAGCCAATATCCGGAATGCGCACTAGCACTCGTGCAGGTACATCGTGTGTCTTGAAATCAGATCTGCTATCTAACCAAGTATGGGCCCACACACACTTGATCACCGAAAAAGATTATAGTTATGCTCTGCGAGCAGTGGGTTTTATGAACAGCAACCCTGGCCCGGGGATCGTGTAGGTTCATGGCACGCAGCTGCATCCCTATCTTGCTAGTACCCACATTGTAAATACTAGACCTCTGACCTCGACTCAACCCGATCTCGGTGCCTTTGCGTGCGGAGCTTAAGCTTACTTAGCTTGGGATGTGATCTCCAGAAATGCGATTCGGATTAGGATAGAGGTAGGGTCCGCCGCGAACCTCAGTGAAGTGACTCAAGTGCAGGTGAACAACATATAACTTTGCACCCGGGCTGGAACTCGATCCCGAACGCAGCGTCTCGAGAGTCGACGTCCCCGATGCGCGCTAGCATGCACTGGTATCACTACATCGTGTGTCTTGGAATCAGATCTGCTATCTATCTAACCAAGCACGACATCGTACTTGATCATAGAAAAAAGTTATGGTTATGCTAGTGTGGCACATCCACGTCTTAAACTAAACGTTAAACACTGCAGCCGGCGGCGACTACAGACTCGGACAGAGATTCAGATTCTGGTAGATGATTCGCATCTCGACTAGGTAGCATCGAATACGTATGTACTTGGCCAATTCCCAGAGTTTAACCCAGTTCTCGGTTCGGCGTCGGTGTCGGTGACTTGATCTCGTAAACAGGTCACCGGTGGACACTCCAGACCCGAATTCGAAGAACGAAGGATTCAGTGTAAGTACTTAAAGCCAGAGTAAAAGTAAAAAGTACAAAGCAAGAGTAAAAAGTAAAAAAAAATCAGAAGTCGGAGCCAGGGTAGAGTCATTGGTACTTGGTTCGATGGTGTGGTGATGTAAAGCGTCGCGAGCGGAACCTCAGAAGAGCTTAGCCAGAACCAGATCAGAGTCAGCGATACATCATTCGCATCGATACACTAGCACCACCGGACATCGGTGTGCGTGTGCGTGAGTGGCCACGCACATGGGATCGAACTTCGTAATGCGATTTCAGCGGCCATCGTGAGGCGTCGTGCCCCATATGCACTAGCGCCAGCGCCCGTACAAAGAACAAAGACAAGAGCTCATGATCAAGATTAGCTTTGGCTTTGGGAGTTTCCGGCCGGCGTGTTGATCGCGTAAGTAGGAACCCGGGAAATTGGAAATGCAATTTGGAAATGCAAAAAGTCTAAAAAAGAAAAGTGGGCTAAGGAAGAGAGAGAGTTCGGGGTTCGATGACGATGTTCGCGGGTAGAACCGAGATCCCCGTTCCCCTTCTTCAAGTTCTTCTTTTTCTGTCTCCTGGGTATCCGTGCCGTGTCGTGCCGTATCCTCCATCATGGCAAGCTGACCAAGATCTGCGTCGTATTTACCGTTGTGTGCGGGTCCCAGGTAAGCACCCACAAAACGGGAACGAACGCAAAAAAAAGAGTCGCGCAAAAGGGACAGAATCGAAGGCTTCGGTAGCGACGATCAAGATCGCAGCGAAGTCACGTACGCGGGTATAGCATGTAAGGAATGCGCCACATGGGTTCTTTTTTCTCTTCCCCTTCTTGCGTGAGGCCTTACTAAAACCCCATGCGCGCTTCGCGGACTCTGAGTCGGTGGCCCAGATAACCTTGCATCGGTGCCTCCTCGCTTGGACTTTGGCTTGAGTTACGAATGAAAGAAAGAAGGAAAGAGCGAGACGAGGCCGAGGAGGACATGTGCCAGTGCCTATTGTGAATCTCAATCTTGGCCATTCTGCGGCTGAGAGATGATGGGGACGCGGATACCAATGATTCGGGATTCGCCGAAGTCGCTTTCCGAAGAAAAAAGTAAAAATCGCTTGATTGTCGCACGCTATCACCCGTGACGAAAACGCGCGTGGGTGTTAGTGCATTGGCCTCTCAAATCGTTGCTCTTGATACGATTTTCTTCTCATGGCCCTTTGAAATCACCTTGACACCGTGGACACTACATACTGCGTGATGATGACTCGGACTAATCTGGCCCTGGCTGAGCCTTTTCTAATACATGACGTCTTTCGCACCTAAAGTGAAAGGCACCTAAAGTGAAAGGCACCTACATAGACTTGTGGTCTTAAACTGCTATCCCTGTGAAATCGCCGAGTCATAAGTGCCAGATAGCACCAGGGTATACCCACGAGTTTTCTTTCGTGCGTGAACTTGCAAGCTCCAAAGGACAAAAGAAAACCATCCTCACTCCTTCCTTCATTCGTAGCACTCATATATCCTGGAACCGTAGCACAATGATGTACCCCACAGCCAGATAATCTTATATGTCCCGGCGTCTACGATTCAAGGCAATGATCTTTGACGACTCTAACCCTGTCACGCACCGACGGTGAGGACCTTTGCTTCCTGAACAATTTGTCACTCCTTTTGTCTCAAAGACTCCAGCCTTGCTTAGGCAGTGTGGTCCTTGCAGGATACCCTATCGATCTTATCCTCTCCATGATCCATCTACCAACCCTCCAAAAACCTGATCCTCAGCGAGTGTCCCATCCGGTAGTGGCTACTATATTGGTTTCCTTTCCGCAGACTTCAAGTTGGGTCGTATCTTGATCCACGGATGTCGCCTTCTTGGGTGTGTCCCTCCGCATATGTGATAGCAACACAAATATCATCGAACCAGTTTTTAACGAAATCAAAGCGGACATAATACCTCATAGTGCCGAATAAGCGCAGACGGTTGTTTTCGTGGACGTGGTGAACAGCTCTTTGACTTTTCCAACGTAAAAGATTGAACTCGATCGAGATCAATAGAATTGTATAGCTACCAGCAGCTAAATCTCGACGGAAACTCGTTGCTTGGTATTCATGACATGTGCAATGGCCCAGGAGTCTTCGTCTTCGTTGCTTGGAATTTAGGCAATGACTTTGAATCCGGGCCCTGTCAGTGTCTATTCTTCAACGAGACCGTTGAGATGGTTGGTCCTTCGCGATCAGAACAAGCTGGAAATAATGCGCGGCTGGGTAAAAACTGAAGATCCTTGGGTACTACTAAGTACTGTCAACAGTCACATGGTTACTATCGCATCCAATTCACCACATCGAAAAGCGGCTGGACCATGTCATAAGCAATTCCCTCCGTACTCCGATGATGACGGCGGGATGATATTAGAATCCATGTATATCGACCTTCCGCCGGCTATAACACTTTCTCGGACGCCCAGGATGCTACATATGTCTGGAACTACCGCAATCATAGTAATAATGATAATGGTAGTCATGAACGCAGATTCTATAACTTCTTGGTCCAGTGACATCGTTACATCTAACCTAGTAGGGTCCCCCAGATACTGACAAGAAGCGAGGATTAGAGCACCGGGATGTCGTCAAAAGTCCTAGATATTCCCCTAATGTTCAGAGGGGCCTACATGATCGTTGTCAGGTGCCAAAGCTTCTCAGGTTGGGCCAGTCACCCCCGGCGGGTATATTGGCAGAGAGGTGACAATCGACGACTACATGGAGAATTGCGTAAGCATTGCTGTAATGGATGTGGGAGGGCTAGATAGTACATCTGGACAGCTTATTACGGAGTTAGAGAATAGAGTAAATCTCACTCAGCTCTATATACTTGGTTATTATCATGAGGGCTATTTCTTTAAGTAATGTTCTCTCCAACGAGAACGAATGAGAATGTCTTTATCCAAAACTGAAGGGGAGGAATAGTCTACCTACCCGAGACCAAAACTTGCAGCCGCTACGGACCTGTCGGGTTTATTACACTCTACAGTATGCATGTTGGACATCCGAGTTGGAGACGCAGCCGTTAATTTCGCCTCAGGCTACCATCAAACTATTATATATTTGTTTTACCTGTAAGTTGAATGCTCACAATATTCCCTGCGATGAAGCTGGAGTTGAGGATTAGAAATGGCGGCACGAAGTTTTCCGCGAGTACGGTATGCACACTGATCATGAAGGGTTCACCTAGATACCTTGGAATTCTTTTTTTTCCGGTGCCTAGATCACGAAGTAAATGATGTGTTTTAAACGGTTACATGTGGAAACTTGACAAGCGGTGATGACATGTACTCGCCGTCTCTCCATCCTTGGCAGATATCAAGACACATCCCCGATAATCCGTGACCAGCTATATCCGGCGTGATTCGGATCTTTCTTCTGGCCAGCTCAGACGGATATAACTTACTGACAAATTGTCTAATATGTATCTTGATATGCTGCCTGGCGGCAGGACTCCCAGAGCCGGTAGTATTATCAATTAAAGGTCAGTAGCGGGAGGGAAATCGCCTATCATCCGTTGATTGTCTAAAGATTGACACTCTGGACTGACGCTTCCATTGTTCCAAGAGGTCTCGGAGAAAATCAGATCTAGCGTGAATCCAACCGGAGGAGGTTTTCATCCTGCGAGACCTCAAGCAGGGCTCGACCAAGATGAGGTGAGTCATGACAATGGCGCTCGCTGCGACCATCTTTGCCACTGTGAGCGCCGGGTCCCGTTGGGTAAAATACCTGTAGTTTCTACGACTGTTCACGGAAAAACTTCCATCCTCAAACCACTTACAAACCACTCCCATTTCCCACTCACGATCACCTTGACGCAGCGAACTCCACGGACCAACCACGGACAGTACACTATGACAAGTTCAAGAAGTTGATATCTTCCTCGAACTGATCACGCAGAAACAGTAACCAGGTCAGAATTCTTAGTCTCTACAACCACGAGACTCAGAGTTAAGGCATACCTAGCTTCTATCGCCTTCCTTTGGCGTTCTAAATAACGGCATTTCAAGATCTCCATCTAGGCAAGTCTTGTTGTTTGCCATGTGCTCTTTGACGGAGCCTTTAGACCGTCCTGCGATCTGGCTTGGGTTTGAATGTATAAAAAGCTCTCCATGCTGCTTTCTTCAGCATCTTTATATCCACCCATCAATGCGTTCTTCTGTTCTCGTCCTCTTTGCTTGCCTGACGGTCTTGCCTCTGGCCTTGACATCACCTTTGGACAGCAAAAGTGGTCGGTAGATACTTTCAACGTTATTTCATTCAAGACTGATGGCTTCTGATTAGGCGTTGTATGTGAGGGTCAAGTAACAGAATCCCAAAGTTGGATTGGAAAAGATCGAAATGTCAAGCTTGAGATCGTGACAATGCCCGGATGCGGCGCTCTCGAAACGAGCAGCTCTGGAGGCGCGTCAAACTAATCTGTGTGCGACCGCATGTGAGAATATATTCCTTGTACTGCCTCATCGTCCAAGCTCAATGGGGAGCCAATAGGCAATACGAACTGCTTTTTACCAGCAGGAGGTGGCCCTGATCCAAATCAATGCCACATCATTGCCGATGCTTTGCGATTTGAGAGCCAGAACACAGGTGAATCAACGTTAAATCAGTAGCTATGTGTATTGGACTGACCATTCATTATTTCAGGTGCTATTTTCGCTGTCGGCACTGGGGTACGTATAATTTATTATACAACACAATGTCGTCACTAAACAGGCGATTCTATTTCAGACGAACAATACTGTCGTCATGACATTCCAGAGCTGCTCGTCTTTCTTTGTTAATCAGGAATCTGGATCTGTGGAATTTTGCCGCACAACCTGGGTAAGTAATTATTCGTTAGTAGGGAAAGCCTTGCGTTGTTCAAATTCAATCTAGGCCGACACTCTGGACAATCTTGCTTTTAATTGTCAGGCCACACAGAATGCTCATGGAGGAAATTGTGTTGCTACTGATCAAAGTTACTTCATCCAGTAAGATTGCAATACTTGGTTTCTCGATTCTTGTTTGACTTTTTCATCGCAGAGTACAATCTGTATGAGTACCGAACAAAGGCTGTTATCGCATCCAGGGGCATTTTCATTATGGCCTTCGAGTTTCAGTCAAGGATTTATGTACATATCAGCTGTGAATTGAATTTATGTTGGTTGATTGCTTAAAGACAAAGCCAGTGAACACTGAAAGGATGAATCGAACTGTCTTTATTCACCAGTACTTAGAATCACAAAGCTACATTAAAGTCGACATAAAGGATCGTCAACAATCTTTCTGTGGAGATAAATGATCCTCGGTTGGTGACGCCGAGTACGGTGAAAGTTTCGGCAAGTCTCTGTTGAACCTGGAATGTGTCGTGGGCCCTTGTAATTAGATCCTTGGGTACATAGCTCCTGTAGCATTTCACAATCCGCCGTTTTTCGTCCCAAAATCAGATCATCCCATTCAGCGCCTTCGAGTACGCCCTTCCCCATGGTACGGACGGCACATATCTCCCTCTCGCATCATTCAAGTTCAGAGATGTCTTTATCCTTGAGCCAAAAAAACCGAGTCCTTGGTATCCGTTCCCTTGGAGCCCGATCAAGACCCACGACGTGGGGGTTCCTTATGACTGAAGCTGACTTTACATACTCAGTGGAGATCTGAGAAAGGACATACGCGAACTCAACGTTACGGAGAAGTTAGCGCCGATCAAGTGCGTTCTGCTTTTGAATTCTGCCCCTGAATCGCTTGAAAGCAAGTATATTCAGCTTCCTTGGCCTCAAATGGAGCCTTCCACCCATGCGCCATCTATGATCTGTAGACCAAGCTTTTCTGGTTGCATATTCAGACGTAGTCAACTTATTTGATGTGAACATCTGAAATTGGCGTCGCATTGACTGATTGACTGATGAGAATAGTAACCATGTACAAGGTGTGAGTAATGACTGTAGTGGTAGTAATCTACTAGCCAAAAGAATGAAGGGGACGATAGGAATGATCCGGTGTGGTCCAGAGTAGTAGAAGTACTAGTACACATGCCCATAGCTCATAATTTGGCATAGAAGTCGATGATTGCTTCAGAAAAGCTCGTTCAGACTCGACGATGAGGGGCACGGAGGTGCTTGTGGTCAGGGAAGTTGGGATCGTTAGGGTCGTTAGTCCACGTGACCCATTCCTCAGGAGTCTTTCCAAGAGGAGCTGTAGGGTCGGGAGCCGTGAGCTGCTGAGTACTCAGGTCTTGATGAATCTTGTAAGCTGCACGGATCGCGAGGCACATCGATGTTAATGTTGGGCTATTGAGGATAAATGTCTGAACAAGGACTAGCTGGTCAGAATCTTACTTGGCTCCGAAAGCAGTCGGGATGAGACCGTTGCCTCCAACATAGAGGTTATCAAACTTCCAGACTTGGGAGTTGTAATCTGCAACGCTCGTATTGTACTCATTCTCTACGTTTCCACGACCGAGACGGGTCGTTCCGCCCAGGTGGAGTGCAAGTCCAGGGCTACGGCAGAATGAGATGAGAATTGGATTATCAATGTGGACCCTCACGTCATGAATTGAGGGCACGAATCAGGCAGATAACCTCCCAACTTAACGGCCACATCCGTCATACTGGGTATACG
The DNA here is from genome assembly GCA_017657375.1 of Termitomyces sp. T27. Classification (NCBI taxonomy): domain Eukaryota; kingdom Fungi; phylum Basidiomycota; class Agaricomycetes; order Agaricales; family Lyophyllaceae; genus Termitomyces; species Termitomyces sp. T27. The sequence continues at coordinate 7,009 of JAGGAW010017291.1, read as the reverse complement.
CGTCAATATGGTCGTGTAAATCTGGAATGGAGGCTTACTCATTCATCATGTCGGAGGTTTCAGTTGCAAACTCGGGTGTAGGCTCGTATACAAACGTGGGCTGAGGCATTCCATATGCATCTGTGATAGTATTCTCGAAAATAATCCTGTTGCTTTCATCCCCCACCTGCCTTCCGAAGAACCGAAGATCGACGACGACTCTAGAGTCAACACGGGGGCCAGCTTCACCGTAGCTGAATGCATCACGGTGAATTTGAGTGTGCCAAGGGCGCTGGGAGGGATCAGACGGAGAATTTTTTCAGTGGGTTGGATATTGATACCTCATATGAAGCAGGAATCGTAACCTGAGGCTCTCCATCTTGTAATGGGCTGTGGAATTTGGCATAAGAGGCAAAAGGTGTTGAAATGGGGGGAAAAACTTACATTGGAAGGGGGTCATTGGGGTTTTCACTCTGGTGGGCTTCTACTGCCTCTTGCCACCAGTCAGGCTTGTCATCAAAGTTTGTGACATCGTCGACCAGGGCCTTAACCATTCAGTTTGGTATGAACTGAGAGGGAAATCAAAATAACGTACTTGGTGAAGAACGATCTGGCAGAAAGTCATTCTGAAAGGAATCGGTACCGAGCCTCAGAAAAAGATAGATGACGCTCACGGTTGTTCTGTGATGTAACGGCCGAGATTAGGGATCAACTGCTCTTCTTCTTGCCCAATTTGATCCCGGGTTCCACCGAAACCAGAGTTAGCTAAGATCTGGCGTCCTTGGTCAGACAAACTTCAACAAACTCGATACTATCACTGATTACCTGTGGCGTAGCTACTGCACCGGCAGCAACAACAAATATCTAGTGATCAACGTGTGTCAGAGCTGGGTAGAGTGGCTGCAAGTTCATTACCTTTGCTGAGATGGCATAGTCCGTCATATTTGGAGCTCCGGGGTCAAGGCGATCGGCTAAGAGATCCTTGACTTCTCTAGGGGGAAGGTAAGGTGATGTGCTCTTTATATTGGATATCACGCACGCAATTGCGACCGATGGAATATTGGGCGAGGAGTCGGGTTTGGGGTGTAGTTTGGTGCAGCGAGTGTTGGTCAACAAGACGAATGTGCCACGTTCCACGTCGTTTGCATTCTTCTTCCTCTTTTTCGCCGGGTCGAACATGTCACCAAAGATCTAGTGTCAAGAACATTAGTCAAGATCTTTTCAGAAGACACGAACGAGCTTGCGTTGTCGGCAGCATGCCATTGAACATAGGGTGAGTCTTCTTCGAGACGGTGGCAAGCCAGAGGGAGCGATTGGACCTCACGGTCTGGGTAACTCTCCTGTAACTGCTTGAGAACGATATTGTGACGGATGGAGCGGACAAATTCAGTTGTAGAGGTGCCGATGATTGAACGAGCTGCATTGTACAAGAGTTGCCACTCAGCGTCGTCATCAGCAACTGCTTCGTAGATAACGGGCCGTTCAAACACGTTTCCTTGGGCATCTCGTTTCAAGAACTCAGGTGTGGCACAAGTCCTTTGAGGGTATAATCAATTGAGTCAAGTCGGCTTAACTCAAGGTCACCTACCAATGAGTACTCATACCCCCGACTCCACGGGTGACGGCTTGTGCACCGAGATTGTTGTACTCCTTCTGGAAGGAGTTGCGACCATTCGAGATGATTTGCTTCTCCGGGTCTCTGAACTATGTTTGGATATAACGTCAGAATGAAGGAAACGATATATACCTGGCCCTCCATGCCGATGGATCAAGAGTAGGCATCACTGCACTACTGACAGGAATGGAAACCGTGGATAAAGCGGCTTGTATGACTCTACACAGTGTTAAACGTAAGTTCAATCTAAGTCATTCTTACATACCGAACAAAACGATCAATATCCTTCTGGTACTCGATCTCATTCTTCTTATGGGCACCAGGGACACGCGTATCTCTATAAATCATAGTGAGCAAGTTCCAGTTGATGTATGCAAGAATTCGCTTACTGATCGCCTATCTCAGCCATTACGACCTATGAAGAATCTAAGAATTGCCTTGAGTGTCAAAGATGTGATCTCACGTTATATCCGTTGTCAACAAGTTGACGAGCAAATAGTGCACCGAGAGGGCCCGAGCCAGCGATGAAAACCTAGAGCTTGACGTCAATACGGAGTGTTTGTGTCTCGACACAGAATAATACACACATCAAACTGAGCGATGCCGGTATCTTGGTGAACGGGGTGAGGAGGAAGGTCGGCCATTGCAACTAGTCAGCTATTGCACTGGGGACTTTCTTTACTACCTCAAAGTTTTTATAGGTTTTAGACTTCATTGAACCTTCTCAGTATGTACAAAGTGTCAATCAGGAAGAATACCCTAGAGCTGACAGGGGGAGTTCTCGTAAACATTTGGCCTGAAGAGAAGTCCTGACGGGTAATATGAGCGTTAGTGCCTTTGAGCAATAGAACAACCAATTCCAGAGTGATCTGAATGAGGTTCACACTTCAAAAAAGGTCGGGACTGAAAATTTGATCTCGGGATCGGCATGATCAGGGTTGAACGTGTCACGTCGACAGAACCTTATCACATCTGATTGCAGGGTCACAAACGCACCGGCCAATGTCATCGCTTGCACAAGGCTCAATTTGCGCTTAACAGTCAAAGCTCTTTTCTTCTGCGTTCTCCCTTTACCTACCGTTTCGTTGAATTTCTTTCTACTGGTGAGAAAGGAAGAACTTCACGCGATTCAAGGGAGAATCATTTTAGGCACACATAGTTTGTACTGCAGCTCATGCCAAAGGTCAGTGAACTTTAAAACTTCTTATGAATGACACCTTCCATTTGGTTGATACAAGGTTATCGTGCGCCGTTTTTGATTTTGGCCCATTTACCTTTCCTGGAGCTGCAGAGAAGAGATCAGCGTCGATGTAGACGCTGTTGTCAAATTTGTCTCAGGAAGGCCACCGGAGAATATGTATAGGACTAGGCTATACTATCTACTTTAGCCTTGATGGCTGCTCTCGTACGTACGAATGGTCGCGTCCATTTCTCGAGGCTCAAAGTTCCAAATGTTCGTTTAGGGAGCCTGCATGCAACTCCGAGATACGTTATGCCATTGCCGTTGGATTGAAGTCGTCTGTAAGAGGTTCTATTTGAGTTCCTCTCTTCAAATATGCTTCCATCAGAACATGGAATCGTCCTCTCTCTAAACGTTCACATTACATCCATCATACAGATCGCTCCCTTTCTTTCCTGAACTTAGCAGTTACTATAACTTGTCTTGAACGATTAGGCATGTATGGTGTCTCTCACTCAATCTCTGCGAAGTCCTCATACTTATGCTTTTTCAGCAACCGTACTTGTCGCCTTTCATGATAGCTATTCAAGTTTTTATTGCTAGCAAGTGTCACGACCTGTGTGCGTTCTTTCCTCTTGGGCTCGTAAATAGTTCTTCCAATCGTTTCTTGTTCCTGACTTCCATCCATCCTTCAGTTAGTTAACAGCCATGATGTACACCCTCAGTTCTTTGTTTATTATGCCTTGGTAGATCTCCCTGAACGAGATCTTCCATTTCACGGATGAAGCAAATACTTCTTCCGTCACTGTATATGACCATTCTCTCCGTTTAGGGCAAGTTACCCTCTGTATACAATGAAGGCGATTATCGACTCTTCCTTCCCTGGATTCAGCTCACCTTCAAATGGGAGGCCTATTGTTTATTCACTCATTTGCTGTTTCCCTTTTCCAGTTTATCCAACTCCGGGTCGTATCCTTTCCGGACATCAGCTTGGAATACTGTTCAGATACTCACGAGCCTACCGTCTCACTTCCCCTTGCCGAATTTCTAAATCTCATATCATGAAATACCGGACATATCCCAGGATTCTTGCCAACACTTTATCTTTGCCGACGCATTTTCAAGCTTAGCACTAGAGCCAACTGTCGTAAGTGCCACCTCTCTTTGTTTGATCGTCATGCTGATTGGCCTTTCCATCAGTCAATAATCTCGGATCTACCTTCACCTTCTACAGCGGAGACGATAATTTATTTCACGTCGATTCATTTTCCTGTACCGTCGAAAAAATTTCCGCCTACATATCGTCTTCGCTCTCCTATGCGAACATTGACCGCCACGAGCTGCTTCCAACCCTTGCGGCGTACCCTTTGTTGGAAAGCCTCACCCTGTGTCTTGGAGCATACATACGATATCATTACTGAAATCCCTGATGCAAGCAGGCCCGACGCCTGACACCGAACTGAACCCAGTACCATCTCTTCCCCACTGGACATCCCTTACGTTTGATGTATCATCTTGATGATGACGATTACGAGTTACGACGAGTTCGATCCCGCTGCTGTTAGTGAGGTCTTGATTGCACTCATCACCTCATGGATAACTCGTTCAAAGCGTTGGTTCAGAAGAGTCTCGCCTTTTGTTCTGTGACAAATTCTGCGACAACAGGAAGGGTTGTGATGAATTGATTGAGATTTCATAAAACTCACCGAACAGCAGAGAATCGCCGGACTCGTGCATAACTCCGTTTTCACTGAAAGGGTCAATGGGTAACAACGAGGAGTTTCCTTTCCATATTTGGTCTCCAAAAACGCACAATTCTAATCTTTTACTTGTTCATACTTTTGACAGAACTTCGGTGTGTTTTCAATATCCTTCGCAAGTCTGGAAGTCTAGGATACCCATCTACATAGCAAATTGACGGTAATTATTGCTTAACTGTGACTTGTGATCGCCAGTGATCGCCCCTATGTCACTGTGGACCACGGGAACCTCCGCGCGTGGCTCGATCAAAATTTTGCTCGGATTTCTGGCTAACTAATGTTCAAAGTTAAATACCATGACCCTTGGCAATCGTATCAAAGATGGTCGTGGTTACTTGGACTCTGATACTCTTGGCATTCCAGAAGGGTCGCCACAGATACTCTGAAAGATGGATTCCAATCGGTGGTCGACAAGCAGCTCGAGTCTATTGGTAAGTAGGAGTTACGCCATTCTCATAAATTGCTGACCCAGCGTCGTCTCTTTCAGTTCATTGTATGTTCATTATCAACGCGGAAACGAGAGTACTCCTGATCCATGAGTAGGCCCAACACTTCCCGACGACGTGATTCGTTTATTAGAAGAGACGTTGGAAAGTCAACCCCCGAGGTCATCTATCGTGCGCCTGATATCCCCTCGTTCTTTTCATGCTTGTTTATTGCAAAATAGAATAAAACTGAGTCGCCCAATGTCGATACCTCTGTTTCTACCGCACTTATACGGTCGAACCACCGACCGACGTCAAGTCAAATGTTACATGTCAAGTCGAGGCTCGATGGAAGGAATCTAGAGTTTCTTGAAATGGATTATGATATCATCCGTCTTCAACTCAAGATAAACGAATCGGTCGCTACGATGGATGCGCTCATCAAATCAAGGCTCCAGAAACAAACAGAAGCAGACTCCTGCCAAATCTGGCTTTCATCTGCCCGCTTTCTTCCCCTCGATGTAATCATCAGGATTCTGAAATATGCTAAAACAAATGAATTGAACGATAGATCGTCGCCATTGGAGTTATCCCATGTATGCTCCTCCTGGAGGGAAGCAGCGTTAACTTGTTCGAGCCTGTGGAACGATCTCGAGCTATCGTTGTCGTCATATCGGCTGAGTAAAAGTGGTGATCTGGTGACTCAATCAAACAACGTCAGTTCTGTCATTACACTCTGGTTCGGACGAGCAAACTCTTCCCTTCCACTTACCCTTTCCATAATCGTTCTTTCCGAGCTCAAACCCGGGACAGGCGATGGTGTTGCCCGAGGTGTCCTTCCTTTTTCCTCCCGAGTCAACAGATTGTGCTTCGAAATCAGCAGAACAGGATTTGACGATAGTAGTTTCCGGGGCTTCGAGGCCATGACGCCATTCCTCGAATTACCAGCTGGCACCTTTCCTTTGTTGGAGGACCTCGCCTTTATTGATCGGACACCGCAGAAGACGGACGAAGTCATACCCCGAATGACTCTATTTGATTTATCCCCCCGTCTCCGCAGAGTAATCCTTCGCGTCCAGCCATGGTGGTTTCACAACGAAGCCTTCCTCATCCTTCCTTGGGCTCAGCTCACTCATCTTGGGGTTGGGGGTATTCTGAAAGCAAGGTCCTTCACCAACGTCATTTTTCAGTGTCGACAACTCCAGAAGGCGATCTTCTCCTACGTGGTGATGCCAATTGACGAGGATGAGCCACCTTCAATTCCAGAACAAGCCCTCACTTTTCCACATCTCGGTGAATTTCAGCTCAAACTGAGCGGTCCAGACCTGATAGGTCGCCATGATGTTCAGAACATACTCGACTCGATTCTTCTTCCGGCTGTAGAAAAGCTTGCGCTGTCGCGTGAAGAATCAGGAACTCCTTTACTTCAGTTTTTTCCCTACCATGGCTTTCCCACTTTCGCCCTCGTTCCTTTACCCGGGGGAACGTTTCCCCCTCTTCGTCACCTCATGTTATCCTTCGCTGATATCGATCTTGAGGAACTCCTCTCGCTGACGAAAGCGTGTCCTTTACTCGAGAAACTATCTCTGTGCCTCGACTCTATAGCTCCAGAACCTCTCCTGGGGGCCATCACGCGGGCTGGACGCTGTCAGAGAGTAAACGCGCCAGCTACGCGTACTCGGATAGTAGTATCACGTGTGTTCACCTCCGTCCTCATTAGAATATGTTTTCCGTATTAGTAATACCTCAGTTCGTTCACCTGGACGTGCGCGATACTGAGGTATGTTGCATACATTTATTTTACTTGTTTTTACTTATGTCAATCCTGCCTAGTACAACTTGTTTTGTCTAGGTAATAATAATTAGTTTGTTCACCTGGACATGCGCGATACTGAGTACAACTTGTTTTGTCTAGCCTGCGTTACAAAACGCATCCCATCTGCACGTCGATCTTTGAAAGGTTATGGGCCCCGTTGCCTAATACCAATCAAGATTAGACGAACTCCACAGAGTACACACTCTCCACTCGGTTTCCAACTGCGCAGACTAG
>JAGGAW010017290.1:0-19874 GCA_017657375.1 Termitomyces sp. T27 | reverse complement strand
CCATTTCGTCTCATCAAACATAATCTTAGCCTGCACCTTCAACCTTCGATGCTAGTCAACAGAATCACAGGCAAACATTTCAAGCTTCAACGAAGCTTCAACAATCATGATCAGTGGCAAAGGTGTGATATGTAGAGTGTACTCGATTTCACCAGGGTTGTGACATAGTGTCAATCGAAATAAGCGACAGTACTCACGCGGTCCTTGTCTCCCTTTCTTTTGTTCTCTTTTCTGCCTCGTTTTCTCCGCACATCACAATATCATGGCCTTCCATCAGTTCGTGTAGTATTAACCAGGATCAAGACAAACTTGGCAACACCTAATGTGGGAAGTGCTAGCCCGCTCATTTTCCGCGTACCCCGTGTGCGGGGGAGTGAGGAATTCCATAGCTGTTGTACTAGTCATAGATGCCTGTCTAAAGTACCGTGGACAAGCACCTCGTGCGCACTACTGTACTATTACAACCGGCGAGTGTTCGCAGCCTGTGACGCGTGACGCAAGGTGTTCACTGTGTTCACACCTACCAAATAAGGCAATTTTTGGCGCGGAGCGCCCGGCCAGGCGACCTTCGGAGGCATTTTGAGGGTTTCTGATTTTGACGCGTAGTGTTCGTTTGAACGGTTCGCGGTCCCCTGTGACGCGTGACACGAACACTCGGTCGTAATATGTTTCTTTCTTGAAAAAAGAAAAAGATGAAGTGCTGCTTTACTAGAATTCAGAAAGGGATTTCTGTAATTACACATAAGGGGCGGTCCCGGTTTGCATAGGTACAAAGGTGAGTCATACTCGTGTCGTCGAGACTCTGACCCTTGATGTGTGGCGTCCGAGCTTGACTCATAAAGCAAGGCGATGAAGTAGTTTTTTCAGGTGATACCACATTTTCGACTCATCAGGTTTATCGGGACTTTTTTGCACCTTTTCCTTGACTTGAATCGCCGATCAGCAAAGTGATTTCTTTGTCCCAAAGAATAGCCATCCGACTCGGAGAAAGTCATAAGATCCTTGTTCATCAATTCCTTGGACCATATGACTCTAGGAGATTCAGATTCGTGCAGGGAAGTAATCGGCTGCGTATATAAAACGATTTGAGCGACAGCGTTTGGAACCTCCAACTCACCCACAATCGAACTACATCAGCAACAAGTTCTTAACTCACCATGTATATTACACCAGTCTCGTTATCTTCTTTCCGTCAACTGACTTAATTCCATTCCGCCAGGACCTCCACAAAAGCCACCGACGGTTCATTGTATATAACTGGCTTCGCTCAGGCGGGACTTCCGCATGCTGGGCTCATCATTGCCGCTGGAGAGGGCGCCTATGGAAAGCACCTCCATATTCACACCAAGAAGGGCGACTGGGCCATGGAGTTCAAATCCTTCAATATCGATTCCTCGATGTCATTAACCACGCTTCTGAAAATACACGACGTCTCTGCAGGCGCCATCACCAAGGCTCAGTTGGAGAATGCAGGAAAAGCTGTCGCTGTTCCTGCGGGAAGTGATAGTGGAGAGTGCCAGTGCCCTGAGTCATAGGAGTCGTCAAACAGCTCAATGCTGATGGTTTGGTTAGCCTCAAGTCTGCCTCGGGGCTTGCAGACGAGTTTGGGACTCTAGCGAAAGGAAACCGCGGTTTCGCTCGTAAAGGAGTGTATCCAAATATCCATACTTCAGCCAATTGTTCCTGAAGGTTTGTGGACAATTACCTAACATCATTGACTATCTGCTTATGATGGTTTCTCTATCAGTTTGAAACCTGTTGACCTGCCACTGTAGAGTAGTTTAATACAGGTTGGCGATGATTGAGTAGACATTGAGGTCGCCGAGGAATAACTTCGTTGACAATTCATTTGTATCGCGTTACACAGCATGAGAACTTGATGATGGTGTGCGCCTGAAACGTAACTTGTACGGCGAAACGTGGACAGGTCACGGAGCCGATGGTGGCGAGTTTGGGGTTTACTCCTGCTTTTCCGGCAATGAGGAAGTAGGTGATAGTAAGATCGAAGACAGAAAAATAAAGAGAGCCGATAGTAAGCGCAGCTGTAAACCTCACCATCGCCGTGTGCGTGCCCAATCCACCACGCCCACGAACACGCGCTCCTCTCTGCGTCGCAGAAAGCGCGATCCACGGCTCCGAACCCAACACGGTGGACGAACGTGAACGCAGGCTCAGCGGGGCCGCCGGCGGCAACCGGTCGATGTCAGGGGCGAGGTAAGCGACATCTGTCTGCAAAGTCAATGACGTCACGTTTCATGCTGGCAGATGGACCATCGACAGTACGCGTCGCGTGGCTGATTAGACGCGTCATACAACTGATAAGTATGTATGAGTGTCAGGGATATAGACCGGTGACCGACTCGGATCCCTCTACGGAGGCAAGCTCGAGTCTATTCATTACAACGAGGATATTGGAGACCTAGTTTGAGGATTTAGAGCTGGAGTTGGTACTGTACCAGGCAAGACTACGAAGATGTTGTAGCTGTCATCACTGAGGCGTCACATCACCCAAAACAGCGGGCCAACGAAAATTCGGGCCCTATGGAGCCAAAATTCCAAACGCGTTGTGAATATGCTCTAATATTTGTCTCTCTACTCACAAGACAACTCATCTCCTCCTGCTCCTCACAATGGCTCGTCCGTTCTTTGACATGCTGTGCTTCTCAGGTACGAGGAAGCCGGGGGAAAACACTCAGTGCTATACTATCTAAACTTGAAGGAGACATGTTGCACATTGCCCTCGCCCCACTTACCTCCAAAACACATAAATGATCATCACACTTGCGGCCTCGCGCCAACTTGCGACTTTGCAAAATACTGGATCGCTCTTGTCCGACAACCTCGTACCTGCTTCATCGTGTAACAGAACGACCTTGGATATCGTCTGGAGCTGCCTGACCACCAGATTGCCTTCCTTCCCAACCTTCCAGTATATGGAGAGCGGCCTTTCTTCCGTCGTCTCAAGCTTTTCGCGCTCTCGAACTCATTGTTACCTGGGCGATACGGCAACGAACGTCATCTCGTAGGTTGGCGCAGAAATATCAAGGTCCATCAGCTCGTTACGGTCTTCGACTCGCTTTCGGATTGTTTTGTAATAGTCTGGCTACCAAGCCACACTTCCTTCCCCTATTCACACCTACCCATGCACCCAGACAGTGTATTTCGACTTTGTAGATAAGGAGGAAGCATTTTCATAACTTACACATACACGAAGCTGAATCAAATCCGATATCATAAATCAATCGACGGTGAAGGGAAAGGACTGTTACAGAACTGTTTTTTTTTTCAAAAATTTTTTTCTTCGACATTTCACTTGATAAGTATACTCTCTGGAGGTCCAAGGTAGCTGGCAACAACGCCTCCAGTATCTAAAAACATCATCAAAAGAAATCAGCAACCAGTTTCAATCCCCCCCCAACACACACACAATCACCACCGCGACGATACTCACCAATAACAATCTTCTGTAGCACCACAGCCGGCTCGATCGCCCAAATCGTCAACGTATGCTTCCCAGCTTGCACACCCTGAAACGCCGACACTGCACCGATTACCCCATTTGCCACGAACCCGTCGAGGCCCCCCCAGGCCGCCGGCACCTGCCCCGGCGGCGGCTCCGGGAAAAATTGCATCGTCTGTGGTTCGCCGCCGTCGAGCTGTATAGCGAACGCGAGGGGACGCGAGGTTCCACCTGCATTCCAGGAGGGGGAGACGTAGACTGTAGCGGTGATATTGCCGCTGTTGGAGATGGTGTTGAAGGAGTAGAAGTCGTATTCCCTGCGAGGGTCAGAGTGAGTTTTCAAGGTATGAGGAAGTAGGAAGGGAAGGAAGAGAACTGACAGGGAGGGACCGGTGCCTGGGGTGAAGCTGGTGTCGTGTGCTGCGTCGCGAGGGAAAGTGGTCACGCCGGAGAGGGTACGTCCGTACCCTGGAATCTCCCTCCACGCGATGCCACTGACGGAGTTGTTCCGCGTCGCGTGGGCTGCCTCGATCGAAATCGCGCCGTTACCCTCGACAAAGCCTTGTAGTACAAAGTCAGTCAACCAAGTTAGCTCTTGTACGCCGCACCACACCACACCTCTAAAATCACCCGGAACCTCACCGCCCTTCGTCGCATTAATCACAACACCAACGCTCAGCGGCGCAGCCTTTACCGACCCCGCCATCGCCGTAAACCTCACCGTCGCCGTGTGCGCGCCCTCCCCCAGCGCGCTCCAGTCCCCCACGCCCACGAACACGCGCTCTTCTGGATTATCGGGGGATATCGCCCCCTGCGTCATCGAAAGCGTGACCCACGAGTCCGAAGCCGACACACTAAACGTGAACGCCGCGGGGCCGCCCGCGCCGACGTCGATGTAGGCGTTCCCAAAGGGCGAGTAGGCGTCGAGCGTCACGTGAGGCGGGCCGCAGTCGTACCCCTGCGCGCATTGAAACTGGTTGTCGCCGGGCCTGATAGGCGTTAGGATGGCGATGGAGGGGAGGGGAGGGGAGGACGTACCATGCGCCTGCGGTGCCTTCGGGGACGATGCGCATGACCCCGGCGATGTTTTGCTTTTTGGATTGGACGCGATTGACTGCGGGCATACTAGGACAAGTTAGATGGGTTGACTTGGGACACGAGGGAGACTGACGAGTTGGTCGTGGGCTGTTGCCAATAGTAGTATCCCAGATCTGATGCAATTCAGAGGATCTTTGGAACAGCAAGGGGACACGGGCTCACGGGTCTGATCCATCATACTAGAAACGACAAACATGATTAGTTGTCAAAAATAAAGTCTTGAATACATACTGATCCCATTTTCCTGCAAGAAAAGGATCAGCAAGAGACACTGTGCCCAAACAAACTCGAGACTTACCATCGAGTATCGAGTGATACTCGGTTTCAAAATCGAAATCGACTTCAAAGTATTCAACAGCTTGATCAGCCAGAGCATTCGTACTGAACTGTAAGCCACATCAGCAGATTTAGATTCGACGAAGAACAGGGCAACTGACCCTTCCTTGAGAAGCCCTCAGATTGTTTAACCCGATGGTGACGAGCTACACGGAAGGTGGCATGTTAGGCAAATTACATCCTGCGGAGCATCACTTACAAGGTTCGCCACGTTGGCACTGGTCAAGATAGGATGCTGGATCAGCTGGAAGAACGCAGGCTGGTAACTCGAAGGAAGACTGTTATAAATATTAGTCGAAGCATTCTTGAGCGTGGCCCAATCAGCGAGAACATTCTCAGCCCTATACACTGTTGATATATCATCCCAATAACCAAATACTCAAGACGTACTCTCTGTAGTTGATCAAACTATACGTCGTCGAATTCAGGAGCTCCGGCTTCCGCCTGGAATTGAAACGCGTGAGATTCCTGACGATTTCGACGATAGTCTCCGCCATGGCAGGCGACACAGTAAATTCACGCTGGGCCCAGCTGGAGACGAAGCTCTCGAGATTGTCGACGTTCCAGCGGGTGGCGTTCCAGCCAAAGTTGATGAAGAACTCGGTTTCGCGCTCGTAGGGCTTGAGATCGCCGACATTGAGAATCCATAGGCGTGTCGCTTCGCGGTCGACGGCGAGGGACATTTGCTCATAAATCTGACGGGCGTGTTAGGGTGGACGTGTGATTAGACACCCACCGCACCTTGGAGATTTGGCTGGAAGTGATCCACTTGTAGTCACGAGGGTCTCCGACCTGGAGAAGGCACATCTGAGATCATGCTCACTCGATACTGAAAGGGCAGCGTACATAGTCAACCTACACAACATATTAGAATCCAGTGATCAGGAATGAAGCGATTAACTAACATGATAGTATACACCAGCCCCTCCAGTCCTGTTGCGCTCCGAAGCAAGTGGTAAGCGGCGGATATTGCCCCAGTTGTCATCCGACCACAACAGAGTAACATAATCCGGTACAGTCATACCGGCATCATAATAGCCTTCGACCTCCTTGTCTGCGGAACCAATAAGCATTGATCGAGGTGGAAAGGAAAGTCAACATACAGAGGGTCCAGACCTGTGGGACATCCTGCACATCATCTCCATACACACTCTCAAGGATGGTCGTCTGGTCTGCAATGACTTGCTCAAGGAGCTGGATGTTTGTGTCCTCAGATAAAGGCACTGCTGCGATCCAATGTCATTTCATTGCAAAATCAAAGCTCAACGTACGGTCTCCGAAGCCACGCATGCCTAGTGTGTAAACAGACTCGAAGTTCCGAGCGCGCTGAGTACCGGCAAGCCAGAAGGCCTTGATATTGTCCGCGTTGGTAGTGTAGTCCCAGGTTCCATTGCCGTAGAGTGTGAATTCATTGGGAGTCGAGCGCATCATGGGCTCTTGATGGCTTGGAGAAGATCGTAAGCCTTCCAGCACGTTTGGAAGCCGACGAAGAAGGCATACCTGGTCCCCATTACAATGCCATAGAGGTCTGCAAGATACTGGTTCTGGGTATCATCGACAGCAAAGGCGCTACACGAGAGTTGACATCTCATCGAACTTACCGATGATTCACAAGAAATTACTCACCTTGACCACATAGCTGGCCACAGATAGTTCGCCTTGATGCGGTGCATGAGCTCAAACCTATATTTCGTACGTGTTCATCAACACTTGTCCTGAGATAGAGCAGACGTTTACTGACAGCTTGACATAGAAAAAGTGGTTAAACGGAGAGCCCAAAGGCGAATCCGTCGTGCCATTCGTAAACTTTTCCGCAGCCCAATTTTGCAAGGCAGGCTGCTCATCGTTGAGGAAGATACCACGGTACTTGACTGTCGGCGTGCCATGCGCGCACCCCCTGGACGTGACGTACAGTTCTGAGTGTTTTGTGATGGGGACGTCGGCCCACCTATGCGACGAGGATTAGTCGATACCATTCTGGGGATGAGGTGAAATGCGAATGCTCACCAATACCAGGGAGAAACACCTGAGGATTGAAAATGGATGTCAAAACCAGAATCAATCAAAAGCAAGAAGGCAACGAACCGAATTGTTCAGAATGGTCGTACAGCGCAAAGATCGTGCCACGTTTGTCCGCACCAATAATAACATACGCGCTAGACACGTCAGGCAAGGGATTCTGAACCTCCCGTGCAAGGAATGCCTCCCACTTCCCCTCAATCCCCGACACATCAAGTTGCGTCGCATTGACCACCTGCGCAATGAGCGAGGACTTGCCGAGAGTGCCCACAATGATAGGTGTACCGAAGTTCGATGTCGCTTCGGAGGTAAAGTTGGTTAGCACAGGCTGGACGCTCGTAACGCGCTGGATATCAGCGGCAAAGTTTGCTGCGGCGAGATGTACACCGGGCCAGTCATCCGCAGCGGTAAAGATGGAAGAGGCTTCGCCTTTTGCGACAACAGGGAGAGTAGAGTTCTCATTAGGCTCGAATGCAACACAAGTATCCTGGCCAATTGCCTGGACACCTATAACGAGCGTGCACACGACGGTGGCGATGAACGAGACGCGCATCATGGGGAGGTGGGGTGTTGCGAGTACCAGCGATGCGTCTAGGTGGATCCATCTACTTGTAATCCTTTCCTGCGATAGGGTTTCGATATAATTCTCGGCAGGCTCGAAGGTCGGTGGTCACAAGAACAACTTGGTGATGAATATTGATGAACGGAGAAGACTCGGATGTGGAGAAGCTGTTGGAATTGGCAGTTGTGCGGACCATCGTCGACGAACATCACTCCACGTATATTTTGAGCACGAGAATCGTAACACGAGTGTTCTCGCGGAGCCAGTGTGCAACTTCGAAGATAGAAGTTCGAAAACACTACTTATTTAAAGGTTCGAGGTCCCTACTCATGATCATTCTGAGATGTCGTTACGATGTAAACTTTCGCTCTTGTGGATGGACATTTGCCGTGAACAAGAAATTTCATTCGTCTCGCGAGTCGCAATAGCTAAGACAGACAATCGGTCCGGATTCATCTTGCGTAGAGTAAGCTGGGCGCAACGTCGACCAGACTCATTACTCACCGAGTCACAGCACCAAGTCCAGACGGCAGAATGCTATGAAAGACCAGGAAAAGAGCAACAATAAAATTCGGATAACCCATCGACTGGTGACTTTAGTGCCAAAACGCTACTTCTTTAAAGAGGAGATCATGCCCTGTTGTTGATGACTCTTGAGCCCTAATCTCCCGTTGCATGACGTTTATTTCAACCCAACAATCGTTAAGAGGTTGTGCCGTACGATGGATCTGGATTAAAAAAGAAAACAGAATCTAAAGACGACTGAAGGCCGAAGACCAGAGCCTGTAGGAGGAGAGTTCGAGGGTCCGACTCGGATGACGTTGTTCACACAGGCTCACACCAGCGCGCTAGTCTCCTACTCATTGTCAATCCAGATGACAAGTCGATGCTCTGCTGAGTTCCGAATTTGGAGTTCCGCTCAAACTTGCCGTAAAGCCGGCCCGGGCATTCGACTGACATTTTGCATCATCATGTCGTTGTCTTGAACCAGCCTCGATTACAGAGAACTCGCGACGATGATAGAAATTCTCGCCAGAACCAGCGGGAGTAAAAACATGCGTCAACCCACAGCACCGGACAAAAAGATGCAAACCACTTGGCATTTTACTATTGTCAATCATCCTTTCAAGTTTGACATGCTGTTGACAAGTTGCTGTGGGCCTGATAGGGAGTAGTACCCGAGGACCGAGATACCAGCTTGTCCACTATTTCTCTCTGCCTTGGTCTCCTAGATATGATCATTGCACTTGCCTTGCGCCAACTTTCAACTCAATCATCACCACCACCGAGCGACCTTGTGCCTGCCTCATCGTGCAACGATAGGAGTATCTGGGATATAATCTGGAGCTGCTTGACCACCATTTTTGCCTGTACCTGGATTTCCATCCATCCCAATGTCCCCAAACCTGATGAGCAGCCTATGCTCCGCCGCCTCAAGATCTTTGTCCTAGCATTAATTGCTCCTGAACTCATCGTCCTATGGGCGTTACGGCAGTGGGTGTCGTCTCGCAAGCTGACGCATAAATATAAAGGTGCTTCGGACTCACTTGAACGCTTGAAAACTTAGTTCACATACTGTAGAATACGGATGGACTCAGACACATGGCTTCTTCGCAATCATGGGGGGTTTTCAAGTTTGTAAACCCAACGATCCAAGCCAGTTCTTTCCTTTGGACCCAGACGACATTGAACCGTATCTGGAAAATCACGACATCGCCATCTCAGAGCAAGAGATTCGGGATAGAAGCAAGGGAGACGCTCTAGCCAAATCTTTGGTCCTTCTCCAGGTCACTTGGTTCATTCTACAGGTTGTAGCGCGTGCAGTTCAGCATCTAGCTATCACAGAGCTTGAACTCGTAACGCTTGCGTTCGCCATCTTAAACTTCATGACATACTTTTGTTGGTGGAACAAACCTCTTGATGTGAACTGCCCGGTCAGAGTTGCTGCTTATCATGAATCAACCCAACGTGACCCCAGGATGATACAGGATACCTCTTCTCCTATCCTACTTTCAATGACGCTTGTCTTCCCCACCTCTGATGATAACCTTGACTCTGGTGCTCTTGCTTCCAGATTCAATGCAGAGCAGATATATTCGCAGCCGGAATCAAACATGATTCAAGACCCCGTAGACTACGGGAACTCTCACTTTCCGAACAGAGAATGTTCTGTAGATCATGACACCTCACCATCTCTTAACATCACAAACGAGGGCTCGTCAGAAGATGGCATTAGCCTTGATTCAAATCATGAACTCTCCACTCCTCATCTTACGACCATTCAATTTCAATTACCAGATGGATCCTCAGGCTCGCCGTCAATGAATGCTAGTCATCCTCAATTTTCGAATAACGGATCCTCTTTGCCCTTTCCACAACCAGCAATTCTCGCCGGCCAACGCGAATTTTTATCAAGTGGATTTCATTTAAGCAGCACCAAATCGGAGAAGGATTCACCTAAGCCTGTCTCCACCACCGTGACGCGCCACAGCGCTGTCTGGTCTGCCTCTATGATCAGATGCAATAAATGCGTCGAATTCATACGACACCAGTTTTCAATCCTCCGACATGCTCTCTCAACAACTTTGCACATCGTTGTCCACTCTCTGACCGGAGAATTCTCGAAGCTTGTTGTAAGAGGCGGATCCGTTCGCACTTACGCCTTTGGGACCCTGACCAAGACAGAAAACACCATTGTCGACACCCTAGCCTGTGGAGTGGCAGTGATATTTGGGACCATTCACTGTCTAGCCTGGCATTTCGAGTTTCCGACCAAGAGCGAAGCTGTGGTATGGCGTGCGTCGTCATTAATCGTTGCTTGCCTACCAATCTATGCTATCATCCTCCCGCATATACAGAACCCTCTTCTTAATTCGGTCCCACTACGACAACGCTGGCCGCAGGTGAGGTATTGGTTAGTCCTGAGGTTGTATATCCCCTCCGTGCAGATAAGTAAGTTACTTTACTTGTCAGCCCGTTTTCTACTGTTGGTTCAGATGTTTGTGCTTCTGAGGAAACCTGATACGGGTGTCTATACGTCCATTCACTGGCTTGCTTACATACCTCATTTTTGATACCGTATGGTAATGGTAGTAAGTTATCTATGGAATTCTTCAAATTCTTGCACAGCGAAAGCGGTAGATCAACTTGATACATGTTTTGATATAGGATGGTCGCTACTCATACATATGTCCTCTGACAGCTTACTCAGGGTCATGATCACTGGCAAGTATGGAATTTTTTTTCCGTTTGGCCTGGAAGTTTTGGTGGTACTCTGCATGTGACTGAATCTAACATTTACTGGGCAGGATCCAAACTCGGAACCTAAGACATCTACGGCAGGACACACTTGAACCTTCAAGTTGGACGGGGTCATCATTGTTGATATCAAAGATCTTGCTGACTATGCTTCCGAGTCGGTAGACATGCAGTGCTCGGGCTTGGGATGCTAGTGACGTACTTTCACAGGTTACCCATAACTAAAGACCTATCATGCTTCTGTATACCTGTATTGATTGGCTTTCAAAATAGTTCACTATATAGTCGTCGTGTTCTTTGCTCCTCACACCCATTTCCTTCCTTCGACCCGCCCCGCGTCCGACATCGATGATCATCGCATTAGCCTTACGGGAACTATCGGCTCAGGTTAGAGAAACCACCCCTTCGCCGTCTGAGGACCTTGTTCCTGCTTCATCGTGCAACGACAGAAGTACCTTTGGTATAATCTGGAGTTGTCTTACCACCATTTTTGCCTGTACTTGGATCGCCGTCCATCCAAATATCCCAGAACCTCATGAACGGCCTTTCTTATGCAGACTCAGGCTTTTCGGCATTGCGTTAATTGCTCCTGAGCTTATTGTCTTATGGGCACTGCGACAATGGTTATCCTCACGCTCCTTGGCGCATAGGCACAAAGGTCAATCAGTTCAAGCTTCCAAAGTGCCCGCCTAACGCAAATTATTCTAGAATACGGTTGGACCCAGACCCACGCCTTTTTCGCGATCATGGGTGGCTTTCAAGTTTGTAAGCCTGACGACACAAATAATCCTGTCACTTTAGATCCAAAAAAGCATGATTTCGAACCATACCTGAAGAGTAACGTCATTAATATATCGGAGGAGGATATTAAGGACCGGAGCAAGGCGGATGTGTTGGCAAAGTTTCTAGTCCTCCTTCAAGTCACTTGGTTCGTCCTCCAGTTCATTGGTCGCGCAGTGCAGGGCCTTGCCATTACAGAGATCGAAATTGTTACGCTCGCTTTCGCCCTGCTGAACTTCATAATTTACTTTTGTTGGTGGAAGAAGCCTCTCGATGTCAATCGTCCAATGAAATTCATTATATATTCTGGGGATCTTCCATTGGCTAAATCCTCAGATAGATCCAGTCATCGCACCGCCACTCCTCCGAACGATCCGGAAGAGCGCCATGAACCAACTGGTCACAACTCCCCAATGGTTCAGGATCTTCCCTTGCCTAGCAATTCACCGATTAGAGCCACGACACCCGCCTGGGACACGAATGAGGAGAGTCTTAACCCAGGTATTCCTCCGTATAATCCAGATCATGTCTCTAGGAGCACAAATCCATCCAGAAGCTTCCCAGGGCCCACAGGTCTTATTTGTTCACCTGACGTTCCTCCCTCTTCTCTTTCTTTACCTCTTCCAGAGAGAGCAATTCTTTACGAATACTCTATATTCTCATCTTTTGGCATCGCAAATCAACTTGAAGGAGAGGCGGAATACGGTTCTGCCACAAGTCTCAATCAAAATTGTCACGAACCATATCGCGCTCGGGCCGTTGGAGTCCGAAATGAAGATTCACCGGCTACCAGTGCATCCGTGGACAATGCTACACAATTATTTCACGGCTCTGCTTCCTCTCAATCTTCGCCTTTTTCTCAGGGGCAGGCAATCCTGCAGAGTCAGGATTCGTCAGATGATGATCTTTCCATCACATGTTACGGTATCCGAAGACACGTTATGGTATACATCCCAGACATTTCGGTGCAGATACCTTGGTCTATACTCAATATTGTTTGGCTAGTATTCAAGGGGCGTACAAAAGCATGTGTAAGAGGGATAGTTCTCTTACTGAAATACTTCTCTCGCTGCTTCCGGACAGCTTTCGACGTCGTTTTGGTCAAGGGAGTTGCATTCTTGACCAAAGAGTTCGTAGACCTTGTCAAGAGTAGAGGGTCCACATACCGCTCGGGGAAAATGGGTCAAACGGAAAGTACTATTGCTAATGGTCTAGCCTGTGGGATGGCGATCATATTTGGAGGTATTCACTGTTCGGTTTGGGATTTTCAGTTTCCGACAGAGTCTGAGCGATTGCTATGGCGCACCTCATCCATATTAATGACTTGTCTGCCCATCTATGCTAATTCTAGAGTTATCAAATGGGCTTTATACTTTCGGGTTAGAACAACTGAATTATTCTGGTGAAGAAATTAAGTTTCTACTCAATCAGCGGCTCACTCTTTTCGTTTACACAGGCTGAGTAAAGTCCTCTACTTGTCGGCACGTTTGATACTCTTGATTCAGATGTTTGTGCTTCTGCGAAAGCCTAATGCAGGTATATACACCTCCGTTGACTGGACTACTTACATACCTCACCTTTGATACTACCGACATCTCTGACTTTAATGGACTAAATTTGGACTGTATTATTTTTTCTTCGGTTGATACTGGAACATACATTGATTACAATCAATTGAAGGCATATGAAGAGACAATATGAACTTGCAGATGGCAGAATGGACCGGAGAACAGTGTACCATCTCACGCCTTTCAACGTTCATTGCGTTGATCATGAGTGGGGTCTTAATGAAATCCAGCTTGACCAAGAGAGGCTTCCGGAGTCCCTGCGGTGAGTTTGCAGGGGAATTGCAGGGATCTTCTTCAGTCATCCACACCATCTACTGAGTGCAGAACCACATAAAGTCGTACATATCATGTACACAGGGTGGCCGTGAAATAAAGATCAATCGTCACGTTGTGAGTGCAACAGCACAATCAAGATAGTTCGTAGAAATGACTCTTGCGTCATAGTGTGCTGCGACACGCTGCTGGTAGATCAGTGTTGCATTACATTGTACAGGGTCGGAGGAATGTGGGCGATTTACATAATTGCTAATTTGCTTTGGACTTAAAACGGCTCGAAGAAAGTACAATTGCATTATATATGCCTCCTTGGGCTCAGAGTGGAGCCCACAGCCGGTGATGAAGATCCCTGTATGGGTGCGGCGTCGCCGAGCGGTGGTAGCCAGTGTCAACTATCGTATATCTACAGTTTGGATTTGCATATGGTGCTTGAACGCTTGGTACAGTCGACTAGACTTCCTGCTCTTGTAGCTGCCAAGTCAAGGTCAGTTCGAGCATACAGAACGTCGTAGACGTGCATAAATAAAGCAATAGAGCGTGCAGAAAGGAGTTTGCCTGCTAGACTTCGAATGATCAAGTGAGAAGTTAGCAAGTCCGAGTTGAGAATTGCTGGATTGGCTGTCTCCTAGGTGAAATTAGTAGAGAACATACAAGGTGCAACGCTTCGGTAGGTCGTAGTAAGAATGATGCGAAGCCACCGCAAATCTTCGCGACCCCGACTCGGAGAACAAGTCGTAGATCTAGCTATGCAGAGCTTGAGACAGGTTCGAAGTATGGTGCTCCTATGACCAGTGTTGATTCCCCGTCCTGATTACGAATCTTACTATGACTCATGGCAGCATGAAAGTCATTGTTCCCTGCAAAATACCCGGATTGAGAACAGAGTAGAGAAGAAAAACAACCAGACCAAAATTGGGCATGCGCTTATATCAAGCCAAATAACACGTCAACACACACAAATGCGATCACTATAACTCGGCCATTCTCAAATCTTTTGTTCTGGCTACCACTTTCTCTTTCCTGAATTTCTGGGAATGGACCCCTCCAGCTCGAGCTCGAGCTCAGCGATGCAGGCTCCATCTGCTGCTGCGACGCCCAGCGCACCAATCAACGTCCCGCGCAAACGTCTCCTCTCCCTGGGCGACGAGCCCGAGTCCGTGTCCGCCAGCGCGTATTTGGGCGGACCAATCCTCAGAAAGCGTGCACGAGTCTCCTCGATCTCTGTAGGCTTCCAAAACGCGTTTCGGGGCGTGTCTCCTTCTATCAACTCCAGTGTAAATCCGCCGATTATCAAAATTTTCTCTGAGTCGTAACATCACTAACTTACCAACTCCTCTTTCAGACCCTCGACCGCCTCCCACGTACACGCCCGATCCACACATCCGAGCTCGATTTAACCAGCATCGGCATCAGCGCCCCTATTCACCACCCTCGCCCCCTGAGCTCCGCCTCTTCCTTCACCTCCACCTCTCGCGCATGCAGTCCCGGTGCAGACGATGGTCTCATCAGTCGTTCGGGCATGGCGCTCATGCGAAGCGTGTCTTCAGCTTCTCTCGCTCCTACACCAGCAGCCCCGACCTACCCCGAGTGTTCCGCGAAACATTATATAAGGAATACGAAGATTTCGTGGGACTTTTCGGCGCCTCCTGGTGGTGGAGCTGTGATGAGTTGCTCAGGGGATAACGTTGTTTTCTTTAGTCGCGGGGATAGGGTTCATTATAAGAATATTGCGACTGGGGAAGAAGTGGGGCAATTGTTGAGGTTGAGGGAGGGTGATGGGGATCTAAGGGTGTTGAAGTGCGCTCCTGCTGGAGATTTTTTGGCGGTTGGCACGAGTACGGGTTTAGTCCAGCTTTGGGATATCAAGGCGAGGAAAAAGGTCGCGAGTTGGACGAATAAGAAGACTGTTAGCGCGATGGCGTGGAACGGGAACGGAGACGTACTGACGATTGGTGGCGAGAAAGGAACGATACGACATTACGATACGAGGATTGGGCTGAAGAACGTCAGCGGGATGAAGGAGCAGGCGAGGAAAGTAACGAGGCATCAGGGGTGTATTACCGCTTTAGAATGGAACGTCGATGGGAGAATTTGGGCGAGTGGAGATTCGAGCGGAATTGTTTATTGTTGGGATGGCAATGGGAAAGAGAGAGTCCCGCTTGATGTAGGCGACTTTGTGCAGAGAAGGAAGAAGATGCAGCATGGTGGAGCCATTTCGGTAATTGCGCCACACCCTTTTTGATCATCCCGACTGACGGATGATTGGTGTAGGCTCTGGCGTTTTGCCCATGGCAACCCCGTCTCCTCGCAACTGGCGACGTGGAGGGTGTAATGCAGCTGTGGAACGTCAACCCCCTCAATCAGCATTCCAACGCCACAACGCCCGGTAAACTCGAGCTCGGCACGCCGATCACAAGCATCTATTTCTCCCCCCACTGCAAGGAGATTCTCACGACGCACGCTTGCAAGCCCTTCCATTCCTCTTCTCCCAACAACACTACCACGAACACCACGAACATCACGAACAGTGCTCCCACCAACCTTACAAACACCAACACCAACACCCGCACCACCCGTACTGCCACCAACACCCGGTCCATGGCAAACACAGCCCCAAACCCGCTCACCACCAGCACGTCCCTCCCCCTCCTCCCCTGGCCGCGCCAAACACCCACCAACGCAATCGCAATCCACGCCTACCCCTCCCTTCGGCACGTCACTACTCTTATCCCTTCCCTCTCCCTCTCCACTTCCTCTTCTCAGTCCCATTCCCAGGAGGAAGGCGGCAACAGCGACAAGGCGATCGTGGGGAGCGTGATTAGTGCGGCGGGGACGAGGGTTGTGGTTGCGAATGGGGAGGGGAAGATGGGTGTTGTGGAAGTGTGGGCGAAGAGGAAGGAGGTGAAGAGGGTCCCGAGCTTTTTGGGGGCTACGATAAGGTAGGGGTAGGGTGGGGGAACAGGTGAGGGAGGTTGGGGTGGAGGGATGTGATGGAGACGCATATATGGGTGGTGTTGGATCTAAGATATTGACTGGAGATCTTTGTGAGATACGAAAGGCAAGACGTGAATGGGCGTCGAGCGAGGGATGGAGATAAGGTATACCGAGAACATAAAGCTTTCTTTTTTCTCTGTTTGGAATAGGAGGACCTTGGTCTCGAACTGGCCCCCCAAAACCAAAATAAAGTATCGAGTATCTAAATATTTTCTTTCTTATGCGTGCATACCTACGTACCGATATCGATGATCTTTCTCTCATCTTGATTAGAGTATATGATTGTTTAATACTTGGCTTGAGCATTGTACGTAGTTGTGGCATTGGTTGTTGAATTCAAGTTTGAGATTGAAGTGTTGAATTTGGTGTTTGGGCGTGCCAGTGGTGTTTTGTGGGTTGAGAAAGAAAAGGAGCAGGGGCAGGGGCAGGAGAGGGGAAAGTGCGCTGCATCGCGGTGTATGTCATGACTGATGGGTGTATGCGTGGTGATGGGATGTAGGCGCATATAATTATGCAATTTAAGTTTGTGGCCGCCTTTGTGCGTGTCAAGTTTCAACTATCCGAAGTGAAGTAAACTCGGAGGTGTCACGATCGTGGACAGAGTCTGACTCCTTTTATGCAAATTGGGCCCTCTTGACCAGATCACCGCAACCGGTAAGTCACATAAATTTAGAACCAGTCAAGTTATATTCAGGTTAAGCCTGTCTATAAGAATGTCAGTAATACAACCGACTCGGAGAATCTATCGACTAGTAAAGATGAGGTATGTAGACAACCCAGTCAACAGGTGTGAAGATCCCTGGGTCTGGCTTTCTCAAGATTACAAACATCTCTACCAAAAGGAACAGACGAGCTGAGAGGTAGAATAACTCGATTATTGGGAAAAAAGGGTAGAAAAAAGGTGTTAATCACGCTCGCGCTGAAAGTAAGCCACTGAGTCCGAAGCCGTCTCGAACTTGTTTGACGGTATTTGAAGGTATATGCGAAGGCAATAGCGTAGATCGGGAGGCAGGATATGATGATTGACGAAAGGCGCCATAATAATCGTTCAGTCGTGCTCAGAAACTCAAATTTCCACATCAGACAATGAGTGGCTCCAAATATCACTGCTGCCCCACAAGCCATGCCATCGGCAATGAAATCTTCTCGGTAGCTCAGCGTTCCATAAAAGTATGGGTCGGTCGCGATGGGCCCTCGTTTCTGCCTAATAGTGGCCAGTTTTAAAAATTCTCTGGTCAGCATGATATTGACCCATCTGGCGAATTCATATAATACTACCCCAATGAAGCGGAATACTGGCCGAACTATGTCAATTACTGACACGATTATGTGCCATGCTGTCACTGAAAGCTCTGTTCTATGAATTACCCCTCCAGGCTCGTCACCAAGGGTACTTGGGTTAGAAGTGTCGTGCGGAAGTGTACGAGGTTCGTGCAAAATAGCTTTCACTGGAATAGCCAGAGCAGGAACAGACGTAGGATTATTGGATGTACATCCTGCAGGGTTATTATTTGTTGAGTCTGATGCCTCGTCGTCAAAAGGCTCAGACGGCTCCTGAGTAGCATGGTTCGAACTGATGTCAATCATGTTCTCCGTTGGGTTCAAAGAATTAAGTTCATTGTAACCTGCGAAAACATTGGTTTGTGAGGTCTGAGAGTATCCTGGATCATTTTCTTGCTCAGGAGAACTAGTGAGGCCTTCTTCATATCCTTCATAGCTCCAGGTAGATAATCGAGAAGCTCGATCAAAGGTCCCTTCGGCGCTTTGCGCGGAGGGCGATGGACTTCGAATAAACTCGAGTTGATGAAAGAAAGGGAGATTCAAGCCCCTACGAGCTGATGCTGAAATTCTTATTGGGCAGGTGACGTCGAGAGGCTTGTTCCACCAACAAAAGTATGTGATGAAGTTGAGAAGGGCGAAGGCAAGCGTGACGACTTCCAGCCCAGTGATGGCAAGATGCTCCACTGCACGCACAAGGAATTGTAGTAGAAACCAAGTGACTTGAAGGATGACTAGGGATTTCGCCAGAACATCCCCTTTACTTTTGTCCCATATTTCCTTGCCGGTGATAGTAATATCACCATTTCTCAAGTAAGGTTCGAGGTCGTCAGGATGTAAGGATGAGTATCGGTCACGACCAAGTTCCGGGTTTTGGAAGCCACCCATGATTGCAAAGAAGCCGTGGACCTGAGTCCACTCAAATTCTGGAATGGCATCACGACGTTGTTAGCTGTCGCCCTGAGATCTTAACTGATTTGACATACCTTTATATTTACGCGCCAATCTACGTGCCGATAGCCACTGTCGCAATGACCATAGGACGATGAGCTCAGGAGCAACCAATGCAAGGGCGAAGATCTTGAGACGGCGCAGAAAAGGTTGTTCGTTTGATTTGGGAATGTTTGGATGGATCGCAATCCATGTACAAGCGAAAATGGTGGTAAGGCAGCTCCAGATGATGTTGTAGATGCTTCGATTATTGCATGAGGAAGCTGGTACTGGTACAAGTTCGACGTCATTAGAAGACGACGCAAGTCCCGTCGAGAACTGACGCAACCCAAGTGCAATGATCATCGTTACTATGGGATTCGTAAGGGACAAGGAAAGATGGTGTGTCGGGTAAGCAGATAATTAGGAAGCATTTGTATATAATCCACTGTGCTATATATGAATGCAAGCAGTGCATCTAGGGCTGTACACCGTAGCCGAAGTTTTCGCGGTTTACGGGTTACGGACGTAATAGACCGTAGATTACGGCTGCGTAAACACAGCTGAGGAACACCGTGCTCAAGCCTTCATGATGGGATGCGTCTCACCTGGAAGTCGGGGGCATTTCTGGATATCAAGCATGTCCTGTTCTGGGTTTGACGCAAGCTTCAAGTTGACGACGCATCTGGAAGTTCAAACTCCGCTCCATACTTGTGGAAGTGGCCAATGCTGTGCATGGCAGTACTCGGATGTAAGTAAGATAACCAGCTGATAAGATCTTAGATAACAGTAACTCATTGCCAGAGCCGTGGTACCACAGATGCCCCCATCACAATGAGAAAGGAGGCTCCAAAGCTGGGCAGGAGAGTCTGATATACTTTAAATGTTAATGTTGTTGAGATGGTAGGCCAAACTCACCTAGGAACTTCTTCAGGATACTTTCCACATGCTCACTAAGGAAGTGCAGAACATCTCTCTTCCAACCACTATTGACTTTCTTAGCAGCACGCAAATCCTACAGGTTAAAGCGGGACCAACCAGATGGGACATACACATGCGTGACAATGCACGACACTTTTCAGCAAAGTGCGACACATGTGTCGCACTTTGTCCACGTGACTAGTCATGGCAATGGGAAGAACTTGGGAAGAACTAAGTCTGGAGTTTTTTTGTTAGGGTTCTTGGTTATGGTTTTTGGTAGTGCTTCAGTTAAGGCTCAGTTAGGGTTAGGGTGAGGGACAGTATCTCATTTTCTGTGTCACATTTTATGCTTACATAACAATTACATAACAGAATGTGTCGAAGATTAAGGGGT
>JAGGAW010017289.1:0-19982 GCA_017657375.1 Termitomyces sp. T27 | reverse complement strand
ATTGACTCCTGCCTCTGTTTTTAGCTCACTCACAATGCAACATTTCATTGCGCTTTCTGTACGGCCCGATGACGTTGTATCCAAGCTTCTCGGGTGGGCATTAATCAATTTCAAATCCATTCCAGCACATTACCCATGTTCGCCATGTTCCCCTTCGCCGAATCTGCAAGCATACTTGGAATAGGCAGACGCGGAACAGACGCAGGTAGGCAACAGGTGGGATAGATACGGGATAAGGCTTTCTCATGAAACTCTGGCTCTTCTACTAGGGTGAAGTTCGAACAGTACGTTCTCCCCTTCTGGATTATTCACTCCGCTCTTAAAGACCTTCTGCATCCAGCGGTGTACACTGGCGCCATTCTTTCAAACTCAACGCCTCCCAAACTCAAGGACCCAGATCACCCATGAATCTACATAGGCACGACGGTATCATTTTCTCTTTCGTTTGTCAATTTTGGGACACAATGTGCGCCAGATCGAAGTGCGGTTACTACTCCTTGGAAAATTCTGCGGTGATGGTGGCATCACCGAATGATCCTCCAAGCCTTTCTGTGGATTGGTTGTCCCAAGTAAATATATGTCGGGCATTGTCTGCTGCTCCGACTTTCGTACATGGGAACAAGAATAGGCATGGCTGCGTCATCAAGAGGGGATCAGGAACCTGGCTTGTTGGGAGATAAGATATGGTTCTTATAACGAGTAAGTAGCTTTGGCCAAGATTCAATGATAACACGCTTGTGGCTAAAATTACACCGTGTCTACGTGTAGTAACTACTTGGCCCCTGCGGGTGGATATAACTTGGTGCCATTTTCGCGAGAAAGGGAGTCTCTGTCGGTATGCACTTCGACTACCTTGAGAATCTTGAGCTGAGTTTCAGCTTCAGGGTCTGCTCTGGGGATCTTGAAGTCAATGTGATTAGTAGTGGCACCATTGATCGTTTGCGTGCGCCCTCTGAGGATCCTTTGGCTCCCGGTTAAGCCCAAACGCTGTTTCCTCAAGTCCATCAACCGTGATACAAGGCTTGCGATAACCGCGAGGTTGCAAACCAGAAGGGATACACATTGCTAAATGATTGTCATGCTTGCCAAGTCTTCACATTGAATATCAAGATACACTGACCTCAACGATCGCGGCAAATATCACAGGCAAACCACCGGTGCGCAGAATATAGACAGCGTGTACTAGGCTGGTGATAGTTGTACCGATACTCGATGTGAAGACAACGAGGAGCCGATTACGATGAGAGCGTGGAACCTCCAAATTCCACAACAGTCGAAGAGGTGTTACAATCAGAACAGAATCGGCATAAATGTCACCTTTTTGCCATGACTATGGTCACATATCATAAACTGAAGGATCTGTTACTCACTAATGAGCTGAGCAATAGCAACATTGCGGCCCAGTGGGCATTGTGGGGAAAGGGTATCCTATAGTTCCAAAAATTATCAGACAATACAATGGCTATATAGTGTGGTCAGTCAAATACCTTCCATAGTGGCATGGGCTCACAGACCCAGAATATTTGAGCGAAAAGGTTACACCAAAGAATCAAGAAAGAGACAGCGAAGCAATAAAGAATCTCTTTTAGCTTCGAACCTTGAGGGGTGAAACGAATCACAGAAAATAGTATTGACATTCTGACGGGCCTGCAACACATGCATTAGAGAGACAATTCAGAATTCAGAGGGATTGTCGGTTCACCAAATGATAGCATAGAATCCTTGAGCTATAATGTAATACATCGCTACTCTGGTTGTATGGGATAGATGTGCTGCATGAACAATGTGCAATCAGTTCAACCGAACATCATTAATGGTACGACATACTTACTTGGATCACCTAGGTGAATGAAAAGGGCAACTTCAAAAACGATGAGGATGGTCAAGCAAAATGCAGCCCAGGCATCATCACTGCCGAACTGCTTTCGACGAAGTCGCTCGAAAAGCCGGACAAGTGTGAGCACACCTGCGACGATGGGTCCGACTATACCGACTACTGTGGAAAGAATAAGGTAGCACAGTAAGTCTGCAATACAGAGCTAGGTCTGGAGATTATACCTTTGACATCGTATGCATTTATTGTCATTCTGACAAGCGAGGACTCGGGCAAAACCGACAGAACAAGACGAGCTCTAATAAAGCAGAACTTGAGATTCAGATAAATTTTGATGACATGTCGCTCCAATAATATCATCAAGGAGAAGACATATGATGGCTTGATGATAGTAGTCTCTTTGTTGAAACATAATCTTGTTAGCAGTATTCTTATGAAGACTGCTTGTTCCTGTACTTATTTTGAACGAATTGCAAAGGGACTTCTGTCAGTGAAATCCATTGTTGAATTTTTGATTCCTCGAACCTCATCATAATTGGGTCAGTATCCAATGCACGTTCCAAGTCTGAGTTAAGCTGGCCAGCGCCCAATTCTCATTACCTGTCAACTACTGCTGCGAACCATGGATTCTTGCCGATCATTTCGGTCACTTGCATTGGCATTGTAACTAAATAAGCGTGGATCTTCACTGGTCAACATCCGAATGAGTCGGACTCAGGTACTCAATTGTACATTTCCTCACACAGTGAATTAGTGGAGTGTTTGAGGTTTAGTTAGAACCAGAATTGTACCCCCTGAAAATTCACTGCCTCTCACTGGCAAACCCAACTAAATATATGCGTTAAGATACAATGAAGATCACGATGAAATCTAAAGTTTCTCACCTGCGGTGGATATATGATGAACTTATATATCTCAAGCCCTGGGTCGTGCGAGAAAAAAAGATTTGTGTGTGAAAATGTAGGCAGATATGGGGTTTCCAATAAACGTGATTCGAGTTCCGGAACATATATGACATGTTACAGGTGTTGACAATTGTGGGCATGGATGTATACTGCATGTCTAGAATATGACTGTCAAGACACATAGTTGAAGGTAAATGCAGTTGAGCCGCATGGCATCTCAGTATCCTCTTCTTGTATGTGGGAGCGGGTCTAAACTGCTTTTATCATTGAAAGATCTATCTTGATCGTGAGGTCTTTATGCTGTTGTGTGGTCAAAAGTAGCAAGTTTTGGATATGAAACACCAGGGGGGAGTAGAGATATATCGTTCAACGATCTCGGGTGCTCTATGGAGGAACCTATCGAACAACAGATGTTTGGTGTAGAATTAACGATAAGAATAAGGAAGACTCGACGGGAACGCACTGATCCATCTCTCTCTTTGTTTTCTCTTTTATTGTGCACGTGGGGACCAAGGGATTGTGCCGACGCCAGATATATGATCGATACAATGGTCAGTATCAGTTGTGTGCAATCGGAGGAAGAGCGTACCTTGAGAATGAGGAACATCTCATAGTCTTCTTTGCGGTACATAATGCCGTGGTAGTTCTGCATCGGTTTGAAATGTGCAACATTGGGTGTTGTTGCGTAGTACTGTAGGGAAGACGCACACTGGTAAGCATGGCATGATGTAGCGCCCGTATCCTGCTTTGATAATGTCATCCATTGCTTGCGTCTAGTTTGTTTCTCTCTTGTCAAAGAACTTAAGAAAAGTGTTGTGAGGGAGGAAGGCGCATACGTTCTCTTTGATGGGTTTTTCGTAGTTAACTTGACGGCCTAGGGCATTATATCAACGTGTCAAGATATGTGTGCAAAGAGAAAAGGAGAGAGGGAAATACATTGTTATTTGTAAGATGTTGGTGTACATATCAAGGCGTACGAGACTTGCGTTGACCAGAAGCGAAGATGTGCTGCATAATTAATGACGAGGTAAGTATAACAGAAGTGAGAAAAATGGACGGCGGACCTTGCAGCTCAGCCCATGCTAGTTGGTTGATGTACCAACATTAAGGCTTCTCGCGCTCTGTCCATACCCCAACCGGTATTATGGCGAATGTCGGAGGACAGATGACGGGTGTTGTTGGGGTAGTTGTGGCAGGTCCACCAACTCAGCGTGAACGCTGTGGGGTGTGGGATGAACAGGACCGAAGTACTATGTATGAAGATCATGGAGGACGTGAGTTATTGGGGTGCATATATGGGCATAACGAGTTGAACGTGAGATCTTTATTCAATGTTAATGATCTTGTACTTATCATTGACTCTACTTTCACTTCCCCGTACCTTCTCCCTACTTTCCCTTTATTCTCACTGCTCTACCACTGCCTTCGTTGTCATCTGTCCTCCCCTTCTGTCTCCCCATCTCGTAAGCCGATTGAGATAATGATCATCACTTGTCTTTTATTTGCCTGTTTCATTTACTCCGCCTTACTTCTCTCGTACTATGTAGAGATCAGGCATCAGGAACCAAATCATCATCATCAATTCCAGGCTCCTAGAACCAGTACTCTCGTACTTACTGGTCGGAAGGGTGTGTAAGTGCTTAGTCCAAATACAGCAGTGCAAATGTTTAATCTCATGAGCCTGTACTCTAATCAAATGATACTCAAGTTCTCACAACTGAAACATGTGTGAATATGTACTTACTCGGTTTCAGAGAAATGTGAGCGCCAATCACTGCACTGGAGTTAGAATCTTCGTGAGTTCCCTGTCGATCTGTTGTCATCCTATTTAGGCTTCCGTATCAGATCTTGGCTGATAGTTTTGGACGCCATCTTAACATGTAACACACGTACAGACCTATTGGATAGAACATCTCGACCTCAAAGATACTCCTGCCTGACTTGATGAGTAGAACATATCCACTCTCTGGTCTCTCCTCTACATAACTGTACTGCCTCACATAGGCAAATACATTTATCGAAACGTGGAAGTCTGAATCCTAGGCGCGCATCCTTGTTTGACATGCGCTTTGACCTGATCAAGCTCATCGCTTTGAGGTGCGACATGTAAGGATCATTGTAAACCTTATACAGCCATGATTCATGGAGGAATCAAATCTTGTGCGAATGCTCCTGGCCACGGGCCTGTGTACATGGAGTGCAAGAATAAAATTACACCACTGTAGTTGTATCATTGAATGAGGGAGAGTTGAACTCCCGTACTCAACGTACTCAACGAGATTGTACTCCCATGAGCGAGGCCTATATGAATACAGGTTGCCCAAGAGGCTACGTGAGAAAAGAATGGCGGAGGGAAAGATCATGGTTTTGGTAGCAGACCAGGCTGGTGGTGGTCCTGCCACATGTATCACAGGCGTGAGTTTATATGGCCATCGGGGAGCTGGTGAGTGCAGTAATGGTTCAAACATTCAAGAGTGAAAAAAAAGAAAAGAACAAGCAAAGATATTTGCTGGATTAGGGAGTCAAACTCCTGCCAACATTCCACTTCATGAGCACCGTGTACGCCTGATTACGCGGATCCAGATTGGCCATGATACTACGTGAACGTTAGATGATGACGATGCTGTGTGAAGGATGTAAAGAAACTCTTTAGTTTTGGTTGTAGACTGGGCTGGTGAAGGAACATTCATCATGGACGTGAGCATGAGACACCGGCCCAGAGCTTGTGAGCACTGCGGTGGAAGAGAAAAATACCTTGGTATACTTCACAGTGGGATTAGGGAGAGTCGAACTCCCATACAACGAGATTGTACCTCATGAGTACCGTGTATAGCTGATTCCACGCGTTCAGGTTGGTCACAAAGCTTGATAAAAGATGCGCTAGAGCACCATATACGGCCGATTACATGAAGTCAGATTGTCCACGCTATGTCAATTGCAAGAGAGTGATTTGGTGGAAATCATGATGCTACGCGGACTCTGGAGAGTGAATGAATGATAACTTGGTTTTGGCAGGAGAGCGGGCCAGCAGTGTATCATGGGCGCGAGCATATATGAAATGTCGAAGAGCTGGTGAGTACAGCAATGGTGGAAGAGCGAAAAAGACCACCAAGGACTCGTGATGTTGGACAGGGAGAGTCGAACTCCCGCATCCAACCAATCCAACAAGATTCCACTTATGAGTGTTGAGCGCTGAGCACCGTGTACGGCTGACTACGTGGATTCAGGTTGTCGATGGAGCCACATGAACGTGGGATGATGAACGAAGTGTGATCATGATGAGGTGGTGGTGGACTAAGTATATGCGTTGCTATTCGAGGGCGTGAACGTATGTAAGATGTCGGGGTGCCGGTTAGCATAGCGATGGTGGAGGAGAGAAAAAGGGCCAGGAACCAATTGACATATGTTTGATTAGGGAGAGTCGAACTCCCGCATTCGATGACATCCCATCTCATGTACGGCTGGTCAGATGTGTTCAGGTTGGCCATGAAGCCAGATAAAAGGTGCGCTCGAGCACCGTATATACCAGATTTCATGGTCCCAGGTGGCTCACGAAGCTACATCAAGATGATGAAATAAAAGGTTGTAGGGAGAAGATGGGCAGACGGTACTTACATACAGCACCAGAATAAGGCAAAGGGGGTCTTTTTGGTATTGGAGGATGGAGAGCCGAACTCGCGCATTCAATGAGATTCCATCTTGTGTGCACCGTGTACGACTGACTATACGGATTCAGGTTACCTAATGATTCAGTGTGAACGTTGGAGGGTGATGGTGACGGATGTGGTGAAAAAATGGGCGAAACTCAGAAGATCTTGGTTTTGGCAGTAAATCGGGCCTGTGGTGGACCATGTATTAGTATTTTATCTGGTAGTGTGAGGGTCCATGAGTTGGGGGAAAAGAGGAGTATTTGAAAAGACATTATGTTGGATCGGAGAGAGTCGAACTCCCGCATTCAACAAGATTTCACCTCATGCACATGAGTGAGGCCAATTACGCCAAGCCAGATTGCCCATGATGATACGCAACATGACAGGACAATAGATGGTTGGCAGAGGATGAGTTGACGGTACTTACATAGGGTGCAGCAATAAAAGTAAGTTGAACTTACGAGGATATGGATGAGGGAGTGTCGAGCTCCTGCATTGTACGAGAGTGCATTCTCATGCACATGAGTGAGGGTGAGGTATGATTTCAGGTAGCCCAGGAGGCTACGTGAATGTTGGGTGGTGACGGGATATGGTGAACAAACAGCGGAAAGGTTTTGGCAACAGGCAGCATGCATTGTTATCTATATGTGAGCATAAGTACTAATAGGACGTCGGGGAGCCCAGTGATGAATGTATGCCGCGGCTGAGTGGGGGAAAGAGCAAAAACTTGAAAAGCTCGAACTCTGTAAAAAGGTTGATTACGGTCGATTGGAAGATCCAATTGGATGGGGAGAGTCGAACTCCGGCATTCAATTCAAGGCTGCAGCTTATCCGGGTATACGTGTGGATTCCAGTTGCCCACGAAGGTGCCTGCGATTGAACACAGGATGGTCGAGAAGACTTGGATGAAAAACCGGTCCGGATCGCCGGCAATCAAAAGAAACGCGACATGTCACACTTCATCGTGGTGTGACCAGCTTCTCGCTCACGTGGCATGCGTTCTGCCGTTGTCTTGTCCTCCCGAACGTTGAACCTGTAAAGGAGTGCAGAGCGCGGACAGGCCTCACAGAGATTGGGATGTGGCTTGATACGGGCACGAAGGGAATGGGGATGGGCGCAGGCGTTGACGAAGGCTGTGAGTGCTCCGTTGCCACACTTTCTTTGTATCTGACGGTTGCTTTTTCCTAGTTTACGATCTCATGTACACCGGGTACGTTTCATTTCGTTTCGTATTGACTTCCTGACTTCCTGACTTTATTTTCTATAGCTAACTACTAGCACCCAAAGCTCCGCCTCCACACCCGCACCCGCACCTCGCCCAGCGCCACAAATCCAACTTTACATTCGCCATCTCAACCCTCCATCGCCTCCTCGCATCATTCACAACCTCAACATCGCCCACGTCCCTACAAATCCTCTTCACTGCACACCTTGAGCTCATACATGGAGGAAGTCGCGACTTCGCTATCTACTTCTACTCCAAATTCAAATTCATCCTCAGTGGGGAGATGCCTCGAGATCCAGGCCCTCTGCACCGCGGCCGAGACTCCGGACTTCGTTCGTAGTACTAATGCCAATGACCCCGTTATCCTCATAAAACTCCAGCTCCGGCATGATCTCACCTTTTTGTCGAAATCGCGTTCGAGTCGTTCGATTCTCAGCGTGCTGCGTCTTTGTTACTGCGTGCTGCATGTTCGTTACCGCGTGCTGCGTCTTCATGCTGAATCTTTGTCAGGCCATGGGATCAACGACCCAGTTCTGGGGACGCTCCGCATGTCATCCTACATCACTGTCTTCGTCTTTCTCACTGGCAAGCGGAGGCGTACTACCAGGACTCGGCATTCTCCGCACACACTTCCTCACACTCGGTGTCCTCTTCTATATGTACGCGGGCGATGCACAGGCCGTGAATTTCCGTCTTAGATCGCTGAATGAGTTGCTTGATATGGGGATTCTTGAGCCGAACCGAACAATCAGGTGGGCGAGGGGTGGGATGCGGGTGTTCTCGAGGCTTGTTTTGTTCTTCTCTTCTCCGTTCCCATTCATTTTTGTTATCGTTCGCGTTCCCCATTCGTTTCCCTCTGTTCCCGTTCCCATTTTCGTTCTCCGTTCCCCTCCTTCCTTCCTCATTCTCCATTCCCGTTCCCCCCGTCCCTTGCCTCCCTCCCCTTCCACTTCCCTTCTTGGTTAACTAACTGATACTTTGTCTGCACAGAACAACCCATCCGTGCATTCTGCATGCACTCGCATTCCTCCTGAGCGCGGTCGGGAGGGGGGTGTTTGCGCAGGCGGGGTGTGTTGTTTTGTTTTTGGGTTTGAGATTTCTTTTTTGGTTGTTATTTCGGACTTTCGTTGTTTTTGCTTCGTTTTGTGAGCTCAGTGAATGGTGGGACACTCACTCTAGGATCTTCAATTTATTCTCTGTATTATAATATTTTGCTGGCATTCCCTCCTGTATTAACACTTTCCTTCTTTTCCGTTGTTTAGTTTTTTCTTTTGATTTCTGTGTCAAATTTTCCCCGTTTTTCATCGTTCAAACAAGTGCTGATCTTGATATAATGTACGCGTGTAAGAACGAGCGGCGGCATTCGGCTCGCGAAGATAAAGGCGGATTTGATGTGCGAGATCGTTGCTGTACGTCCTAGCCCTTCTGTTCTCATCTCTAGGCGCTGAGTGCTGTCTGAGAACTGGTGAGGGCATGTTTGGGGGATGAGATTCTGGTTGGGAAGTCAGTTGTTTTTTGCGTTTCTTTCCTTAGGGCATTTCTGATTTTCACCTTGATGTCTCTACCTACCCTCTCAACTTGTGTTTTCGATCGTCAATTTCCTCTCGCCACTTGTACTTTCGACCGTCAATGTTATCCGACCCTCCGACATGATATAACAAATTCCATCACGTTACAATTGACTCTTTACCTCACCTCTTCTCGCCACTCCTCCCCTGCCTCCCAGACAACACCTCCGCCATGCGCTTGACCTCACAATCCAAGCGCAGATAACCACCTCCACGCGCTCATACTTGTGCTCAGTGCCTCTCACTATCTGCACACAGTGCACGAGCATGCGCTGACAATGCTTGGGACATGTGGGAAGCTTGCGGCGGGTCTGGGGGTGGTGCCAAGGGCACGAGGGCCGGGTCTCAGGTGAGCTCTCGGTCTCAGACATCAGGTAAAAGGCCAAAAAGGCAGAGAAAGGAACAGGGGCAGGCGAGAGAGGGGGAGAGGATACGAGGCAATGTACTGCTCAGCCTGCAGGTTGGCAAATGGATGGCAGAGCTGCGGAGGCTTAAGGGGGATGTGGAAGGGTGGAGAGGCAGGAGGGGGTTAATTAGCAGATGAGGGGAGTTGTTGAAAGGTGGGGAGAGGTGGGATCGGGGTCGAGGTAGAGTGCCGTTGCTTTCATTGTTGCATTATGGTAGGGTATAGGGTCTAATTGTGAGTTTGTGTGCTTTGCTAGGGTTTTTTTCGAGTTATATGCATATGGGTTTCCTTTGTGTGCTGGAGACGATTCTGAGGTCTGTGAGTTTCTGTATTCTGTTTACATCTCTAGCTTCCACGATCCATTTCGTTCAATTGCCCACCATGACCAACCCCATTGAAGCTTGTCCCCCGCTTTGTAAATCGTTACCTTTCTATAGTCATACAGAAGTGTGTAACTAAGTAGCTCCTGCTCATAGGCTACATTATGGTCTCGGTCTAAACAATAGCTGCTGGATGCATTTTCTTGGTTTATTCCAAAGTCACAGTGTTGAAGTAGGTAAAAGGTGTTCCAACTATCCAGTATATTATACATCCAGGTGTTTTGCATTTATGCCCCTTTCTAAGTACCATAGCTACAACCCTTGAACTCTAAGTCAACTTCTAAAAATTCAAATTTAATGTCTAGACCTTGCTGAACAAGATCACTCATAACCCGCCTGTCGCGATCATAGCTTATGGAAGGAACTACGACATATATAATATTCAACTGATTGGGACCATTCTGCCGCGCATGTAAGCTGTCTTAACCTTACACGGGTTAAGGAGACAGGCCTGTCTCCCCCACTATGTGTCTGTTCCAGCGGGAAAGAATCATGCTTGACACAGCTCCATCTGAAGTAAGTATATGAAGAGAAGACATTGAGTGTGGTTAGACTAGGTAGGAACTGGCCACTAAACTCTTTCTTGGGATCCCATGTGAGATGATGGAAGAACGAGTCCGTGATGCCATCTCCAACGCTTCCACCTACCTGCTAGAGGCACTAAATCTGCAATACGCATTCATTACTTTAGGTACCCACACACTCGATCCAGGTCCTGTTCAAGATAACCTAGTGATATTTGACAAACTCACAAACTTGCAGTTCATATCGTCTTGCTTGCGCACCAACCATCTGTCAGTCTTCTTTTCTTCCGTCAACCTCCCCCGGTGATGACCACTTGTGTTCTGTCATCCATCTTCTGGGATGAAGACCCAGTCAAAGCGTCGATATTCCCAGCACTGGCACCGAGTCTCTCAATTCTCCATTCCCTCACTCTTTCCCCCACTGGCAGATATCATGATCTTGACGATGTTGGGAAGTTATCGTCCGCATGTAGCGCTCTTCCAACCCTCACGTTTATCTTGAACAACACGAAATCCCCTCCCGACGACACCTCTCTATCCAGACTTATCGAGTTGACCTTGAACTATTCAGACCCAACTCATTCGCCGATTTTGTTGGGCGGACTGCTTCGACTTGCTTCATTCAACATAATCGCGGTATGCTTCTTTGATGAGCATCTACGAAGTCTGGAGAAATGGTTCCGTAACCTTATTCTTTCCTGGATAAATGATGCTCCTAGATCAACACTCCTATCCGTGTCGCTCTCTGTATATAAATCCTCCTGGTTGCCTTCGATGGATGCAACTATCGAATCTGTGCTGCATGACATTGAGAGTCAACTGGTACTCAAAATCCACGCAAACGGGAATCGCAATCAAATTGGTCTCAGGGTAGAATACATAGAGATATGGACATGGAGAGTTGAGTCATATTGATAGATGTTTTGTACTTCACCCGTACTTTGCCGTCAAGAACTTGTAATTGTCATACTGCTCGTCATGTTTGTAACAATGGATTCACTGCCTTCATCATAACTTCTGACCGATTCTACTGTCTGTCTGGCTTATGTTGACCATTTCTCCAAATCATCCACCGCTTTGCGCTGTCAATGAGTACTGTACATACGCCACTACAGCCAGCGGTTTCCCCTTTTGGTCATTAAGACATGCGCTTGATTTTTGTCTGAGGCGTATACCAGTTCTCCTAATTCCGTATCTCCTATTCATGGTCACATATGTGGTGCTCCGCACAGCCTTTCCCCTTTACGCGGGTCAAAAATCATATGTGTATCTATAGGAGATCCTGTTAACCCACATGGATTGTTGAGGGGTACACTGCCTTCGTGAACTGGTACTGGTATAAAAGGACATCGAATTTGTTGAGGAATGACAGCTTCCCAGCTTGAGCCCACCTCACCAGTAGCATTTTTTCCAAACACTCCTCGAGTTATCTCTCATCCATCATGAAATTTTTTGCTGTCGCTGTTAGCGCTCTCGTCGCCCACAGTGCACTCATCGAAGCTGCACCAGTTTCCGATAACAACAATCTTGTCCAGGTTCGTGATCCCCAGTCCAACTCAAACTTCCTTGTCTGACAAATGTACTCAATTCAAGAGAGGATACTACGACAACTATAGATGGCGTAATTGGTACCCATCTTACCATAGAGGTGGAAATGGCGGTAATGGAGGCAACGGCGGCAACGGCGGCAATGGTGGTAACAGAGGATGGAATGATTGGAACTACTACGGCGGCTGGTGGGGTGGGCGATACGGAGGCGGAAACGGTGGTAATGGAGGTAACGGCGGTAACGGAGGAAATGGCGGCAATGGCGGTGGAAGCTCTTGGGGTGGAAACGGTGGCAACGGCGGGAATGGCGGGAACGGAGGGAATGGCGGTGGTAGCTCTTGGGGCGGAAACGGTGGCAACGGCGGCAATGGCGGCAATGGTGGCAACGGCGGTGGAGGCTCTTGGGGTGGAAACGGCGGCAATGGTGGCAATGGTGGCAACGGAGGGAATGGGGGCGGTTCGTATTGGTAGTAGTCCATTTGTTGGTAACTTTGGATGCTTGTTCCGTGCTTTTAGTTGGAAAACGATAATATATGTTCACTTGATAATTAAAGACTATCCGAAACTTATTACATTTCGATTGTTGGACCGTCGATCTGCACACCGAGAAGATGTACGAATGATGCTGTATACTTATCAAGGACGTCGCGTCCTTTCTTCTTCTACAAATTCTATCACAAATCGTGAAGTAAGACGAAAATCATCTTAGGTACCAGGTGTTGGTGTATGAACTTGAAAATGGTTGAGTTACGGTATCCAGCAATAAGGTAAAGTCGAGCTGTGTCCTTACTTGCCAGTCCGCGATAAGCTCCTGTAGTCTGTCTTCCACTATTAATGAGTTGGGTCCTGGCGAGTTCTGCGTAGTTACTGTTAATGGTTTGATGCGGAACAGAGCCCTGGGCAGATGAAAGACCACAGGAAACTGCATTAGAAAATCGAAGACTAAATCCAGAAGCGGCACAGATGACATGGAACTTATGGAGAGCACTTCGTATCATGATTTTTTCTGACACCAAAGGCTCGAAACGACGTTCAACAAAATTAGGTACTTAGTTCTGAATTGTGTGACCAGACGCGTCTTGTCACAAATGTCACACATCACACGTCTCGTTTCGAGTCTCGACCCAGAGCGTATGTTTCTTTTTTCGCATTCCCACCTTGACATATTCCCTCGTTAGAGAAGACCTTCCTCAGCGGCCCTGCTAATAGTCTCCTCGCTCTCGAGATAGGTGTACCTCACCCCAACGCTGCCCAATTCTGGTATGGATTGGGGCGAAAGTGAGCTCGATGATACGAGCTAGTGAGCGAGAATCTGCGAGATTGTTCAGAAGGTGCGTTGTATGAGTGCATGTGGGTTGTATATATACTCACTTGAATGTACCACAGGACAAATGTCACTATGAACGTGGAAGATGACGATTTCTCGGACCTCCTATATATCTGTTTGTAAGAGGGGTGACGCCACAATCACTACATCTGTATTCTAACGACTAAGAAATTCTTTGAAGCTCATCCGGCTCACCAATTAGTTGTACTACATGTTCAGAATCCTTACCCAGTACACAGTTTCCATGATATCGAACAAGGAACCTTATCGATGGGCTCTGCACCTTTGAACCAAATTCAACCCATTAAAAATATCAATTCATGTTCTATCCAAGGTTCTATCTCCATAATGCTCGTTCACTCAGACTGATGGAACTCCACCAGACCCACAAAGATCGAGAAATAAACGCCACACTCGAGACATTGGGCTATGCCTAAAGCGAATCCATAACCAGTGCAACCCCACAAAGGTCCGAGGACTCCTATGTCTGCGCCACTGAGCTCCTTTTCGAAAACACATAAATGAAGAAACGAAATTCCCCAGCTCATTAGCACCAGCACTACAAACATGCATCATCATCCACACCTACCAATCAACTTCAACGATGCCCTAAACAAGTTGAAGCTGCCTTATTTCAAACGCAGGGCAACTGCACGGAGGCAGAGCGAGGAAGCCAAGGCGGCGGAGGAAGTGGCGGCGTTCACGAAAAGTCTTCGAGAGGCGCAAACCTTGATCTATCGCAACAATCCTAGCATAACCTACGATGGAAAGACCATCATTAACCCAGTGAGTTGCGACCTTTGATCTGTAATGACAAGTCTGGCTCATATGTCGATCTTCAGAAGTACAGAGGTCCAAACCCATGTGTGGGCCCAAGCGCAGTTAATGATGAATACCTGTTCAATGAAGCTGTTCACAATTTGACGTGGGATCCCACTCCACTTGCCCAAAGGCCATCTGAATATGAATATTGGGAATGAGGAAGTTATCAACTCGAAATTCGATGGGAAGGAATGAAATTATACCCTCACTGCATTGTGCATTCAAGTACCGCCTTTCTGTACCTAACACCATGAATATTTATAACACGCTCAGTAGCCTATTCGACGGTGGTTCGTACATTGTTCTATATTTACTGTCATTTCAGTTTCGTGAGAGGTGAACAAACAAAGAGAAAACTCAAGACGACGACGTGTGTGTGTGTGTGTGTGAATCGCAAGCCGCGGAGCGGCGCGCCTTTATTTCAAAGCCGGATACATGGGACTTGTATACTCGCAGCTCTACAGTACGTCCTAGGCAATGATTTACGGACGAGGACGACGTACAAATACAGGAAGAGGAGAGTTGTATCAAAATGGCAGGAACACTCTCCACTCCCGAGTGAGACGATGCAGGTGAGTTTGCAATGTATCGAGTACTTCTGCCGTGGTGGGGTCCCATTGAATTCGTACAAACCTGTCTAGATCTAATGTCAACACGGCGCCAAAAAAGGCGTAGGACTCATCATACAGCTTACACGCTGGTCACGCCGAGCAGAACACATACACGCGGAACTGATATGACATGGTGGTCACCGTAGCCTGCGTGCAACTGTTCGGGATAGTCAGACTTCTGCATATAATCACGTCACGTTGTCGATTCGTTTCCCACAATTGGTCACGGCGGTTTCTATAGGAAAATGAATATCATCGAGGACACGCGTCAGCGCAGGTTTGATATGTAAATGCGCAGGTCCTCGGCGCGATCTGTCAAGTCGAAAGAGCGTGTTGAATGCGACAAGCACCTGAGTGAGTAAACGGAGAGAAATCAGTCATCGCCACACAAGCTGTGTTTGAGGATACTTACATACACTCATGGTTAGGCCGTCCTTAAAGTGGCCACACGTTTCAAAAGATGAAGGGTAGAAATGATTTTGACCCAGCTGGGAGCTCTTCACAAACACCTGCGCTCGAACCCTTCATCTACAACACCATGCCAATATGCACCTCTGCCCACCCTTCTGCTTCCACGCATCCTTGCGTAGAGCGCCTCTGATAATGACAAGCTTCATGAAACGCGGCTCGTTCCCCTCTCTAGTGTTCTTGTTCTCAGCCAGACCCCGCCACAAAGCAGCCTGGACAATCACCGCACCCATCTTTCGGAATAACCTCATCATTCTCCACAAGTATCCACTCACGAAGTTCTCCAAAAGGATTGTTTCTCCTCCAACTCTTCCGAACTCCTGAACAGCACTCAACGCAGCTACCGGGGAGATCTAATAGGAGCATGGTGCGGATGCGAGAATTGTAAGGTTCGTAAGAGAGGCGGTGAGGCTTTGGAAGACCGGAAGACAGTGTAGGGGACTTCCGACATTACCTTGGAGGTGAAGTATCACAAATTCGCGTTAATCGAGCTCGGCCTCGGGGACTGGGACCTTCCGTGTGCGAGGAAGAGGCCACATTAACAAGAAGGGCGGATATAGGTTTGTTCGATAGGTTTGTTTGAGGATAGTATACGGAGTTCGGAACAGGTCATGCCATGTATGCGCTACTTTGAATCCGAGCGTATCTTTGTACAATCGAGACAAACTCCGCCTCATACACCTTCTCCATCGCTTGCACGACTATCAACAATCAGCATTGACTCATCGACGATATAAACATGGGACGTGCGAAAGAGTATCATCAGCTTCGCAAGACCCAGCCAACGATATGATCTAGTACCTAAATTGAGTAGACGTATTGTTTGTCATCTTCATTTTTCGTTCCTCTTTGTGAACCCTCAGTCTATAGCCCCACACACGAAATAACAACAGATAAAGAAACGCGTACATCATTGCGTGTAGAGTGAACAGTTTTTAATGGCGAAGGAGAGGCCTGACTCATGTCAGGTTTGATCCTCGCTTCATCGTTGCCGGAATTTTCCCTGGTGACTACGTATATCAGCACTAGGTCACCACATGAAGGGAAGAGCATGCATACAAGAGAGCATGGAAGGCGTAGAGGCCGGTATAAACACATATCCGTGGCACGAGATCCATCGGGGCTCCGCAGTTCGGAGCTTATGGAGAAAGCCCAACACAGAATTCGCATACTACATAACTGAAAGCCCGAGAAGCTGGCAGAGGAGA
This sequence comes from Termitomyces sp. T27, assembly GCA_017657375.1. Taxonomy (NCBI): domain Eukaryota; kingdom Fungi; phylum Basidiomycota; class Agaricomycetes; order Agaricales; family Lyophyllaceae; genus Termitomyces; species Termitomyces sp. T27. The sequence continues at coordinate 3,506 of JAGGAW010017289.1, read as the reverse complement.
AGCGTGAGAGGCGCGGCATGTAAATAGGTGTCAGACGTACATGCAGGAGATATCTGAGAGGATACAATGCCGACGCAAATCTGTTATGGCCGTTGATGCTCTATTCAAATCTTCAGTTTTTATTCGTTTACAGATACAAGAGTTAAATCAACATACTTCGGGCATGTCATGAGTTTCCCAATGTATCTAGGATGAGAAAAGAATGATGACCGCGCGGGTACTCGGCCAGCATATCAATTGTTGAGACGTGGTTCGTATCGCTGGATGTAGATGTCAGACATCAGCGTCCAAGAAGATGCGAAAAAGGCACAAACAAAAGTTGTAGGGATGTGCGCATGGAAGTATAAGTTCAAAATCACGTTAGCTCGCTACTTTTCTTTGAAAGATGATCAGATCATGATTTCACTCGTGAGTGATGTAGAATGTAGCATACCACTGGAGCAAGCTTCTGGAGGCTAGAATATGTCCTAGGAGGTTTGAATGAATATTTTGAGGGCATGCCGGTAGGAACGTAGGGATCAAAAGCGGCCAATTCCTAGCAAACACCGTAAAATTCTGTTGATCATGCTAAAGAACGGAGAGGAAGACGACATGCCTGATTTGGACCCTACTGTGGGCTACAAAGGTGCGGAAAAGGTCGTTTCGAGTGCGTGTCTGTAAGAGATGAGAACCCAAAAATCACTCTGATCATGGAAGTTTGGTTTCGTTCTACGAGAATCTATGGATTCAAGCATGCATGTGATAGTGGTCGAGATCGCCGGTCAGCTCCGCAGGAGCAGACAGCCTTGTTGTGAGGCGCGGAAAAAGGTGGTCATCAGAGCACGTCGAGCTCATCGGGGGATTGAGCAATTTTCACTGGACTATGGGGTACGGAGCGCGAACAAAAGTTTTGGGGTCGTACATACAGGAGTGAATGTATACTTCACTCGTAAATTTCTATGAAAGGCTGTAATATTTCATTGGTTTTAGAGAGCATAAACAAGAGGAAGACATACTAGATCAGAACTGAAACTATAGTGCGCTAACAAACACCCGAGTATGTGTCTGAATGAAAATGATGAGTCAAAAATCACTATGATCATCAAACTCCGGTCTCACATATGTCATAATCTGCAACGTAAAGGTGCTGCTGTCGTAGATACGCGCGAGGGATGATCGTTGAAAGTAAGTATCGGTCACCTCAGGCTGTGCAAAGGCAAACAGAGGGTCAGGGTTGTCAATCGGCTGTCCACGTCAGGAATGGCTGAGCCACTAGCGTTGACAGGACTAGTTTACCCAGACAAGATAAGAAAGACGGAGCCTTCACGAGTACGAAGCCATTTCTCAATCCAACAGTTGGATGCACGGCGGCATTGGAAGGAAGGTTATCCGATATCCGATCTTCCGAAAGTGGAAAACCCGGTTTCCGGGCCGGATGCTAATTTGAACTTGGTCCAACGCATTCGAGTCTGTATTATTGCCGTGATCTACTCGTAACAGGCTACCTAGAATCCAAGTCAGACCCGAAGTACTCCTCGACTCGTCACCCCTGCTAGCTATAGATCTATCTCACCTTCCGTTCTACTCCAAGTCCAGTTGTGCAATCAGAAATCTTGCTTGAGATCAATAGACGGCATCGATGTCTGCGACAGGTCGTGCCATGCTTTGACTGCCCTAGCTGAGTTCTTTCGAATGATAGCGACTTTTTGGGTGCGAGGTAGTTAGGTCTATGCGGATGGAATCGTCGCTTGGGCAGGTTTGCACCCAATCCGGAGCCCTCAGTGCGTCGTAACATATCGGCTTGTTGTCGACCGGCTGACCAAGTACTTTCCTGCCGGGTGTCCTAACCCATCTCCACCCGAAGTACCAAACACTGTCGCTCCAGCTAATGAGAACTCGAATATCTTGGTGGTGCAAGACTCAAATCGTGGATGGCGAATCCACGTGCACTCAACAGAAACGTACGTCTCTTCATTCGTTCAAGTTGATATGATGAATAATATCTCGTCCTCCTGTTTCAGCTCATTTACCTCTCGTCCCAACTCTGGTGTACGAATCTCTGTTTCCTATTTCCTTCCCCTCGTGGCTCGTTTGACATGCCTTATTGAAAGGTCTACTGTCGATCTTTTCATCGCAAAATTTACCACGCGTGCGTTCTTGATTGTCAGCTGTCGGTTTGTTTTTCAAACTCGTCTTTTGATCAGGGCTCCTTATCTCGAAAACTTTGGCCTTGCCTTGGTTCCCTGATGTCATTGCTCTACTTGATTCACATGTATGTAGCTCTGATTCAGGCATAGCTACGAATTCGTTCTCGATATTCACGAGAAAGCGGCACAAGACAACGATGATATCCTTACATCTACAACCGACATTCTACGTGTACGTACAGCCAGCCATTGTCTCCATGCATGCACTTCATACGCGTTGCTTGGTTCGTGAGTATTTACTACTGATCTATTGGATACTTATACCCATCTCGTCAGAACGTAGCATTTTTATGCGTGGTGACTACGATCATCCGAGTAATGGGAAGTAGAGTGGTGGGAATACCATTGCCTTTCTGGACCAGAATAAATTTTCTTCACCGGAGGGCTGCAAACTCAGGTTCGTAGTGTCTAAAATTATACAAGGTTCGGCTTCCTGATATCGATCGAAATAAATAGGTCATTTTCCCTGTTCCTTCTGTCAGTGAGATTTCCCGGGCGTCCAATCTCCGTCGTGCTAGTGCATTTATATCCTGATCTATATAGCCGGTGTTTGCCTGTACAGAACCCATTTCCGGACTACGCAGGTGCCGCCGGGAGGGGACGTAAACCCAAAGCATAGAGGCTGGGCCCAGAGCGTTTATCACGGCATCCGTTACTTGAGTTTGCTCCAAGTTTCCTCTCCAGTCCCAACATCCTACTGGCTAGTACCAACGTACTGCTCTGATTTAGTATTGTGTTCTCTGCTCTACTCGTACTTGACAGTCTTCTGTTCTTCGGACAAACTCTTGCCCCATATGAACTAAGAGGGTTAAGTTGACTCTCTGTTATCTTCTAAGCTCTGCAGTTGATCTGCAGCGTATACTAGCAGACTTATATGTCTGCTTTCATTACAGTAGCCAAGTGTGGACCATTTCTACGTTGTCATTCATCTTTCGTTATGGATAAAGTCGACAGGAAGCACGCTTCAGAATTTCGCACTCAGCAAGATTGCCGATGTCTCACTCAGTACGAAAAACTCTATTTTTACTGTCTACTTACGGCTGAAATCACTATCAATAGTACCACGACATCGTGAATGAACTTTATTGAAGTCACGGTAGCATAACTATACAATCTGAACACCTCAACTCTCGTGTTTGTTTTGCAGACCCACCCACTCTCTCATCATGGCTGATTCTCAAAGTTTCCCATCCCCTCCCCGACTCGAGGAGGAACAGGTCTCTATACTGGTCTCTACCATAGACACTAACAGCACCAGTACCAGTGTTGACCCAGTCCGTGAAAGGGTTTGGTGGAGAATTGATTTATTCGTCCTCCCAT